>WNNJ02003694.1:0-135711 GCA_012934845.2 Pomphorhynchus laevis
TAAAATAAAATATTATAAATATTATAAAAAATATTATAAATAATATTTATAAAAAATATTTATATCTATCCGTAAAATATTATAAATAATATTTAACTGACCATCGATGACAGCAAACAGTTAAATCAATAATATATTTATATTTTTGATATTTTTATATTTATATTTTTATATCACAAACATATTAATAAAAACAAATAATTATTGTATATTAAAAATTTAAATGTATATAATAGAATTATACTTTAAGGTTATATTTTTTAGTGGTAACTAATTTGCAAGTAAATAACTAAATAAATTGTTTTATTTACAACAAATTATTGATTAAGTAATTTAAAATATGGATGAATATCTAAATTAAGACATATTGGGAATCTGCGAGAAAGAATAGAGTTTAAGATTTTCCAAGAATCTTCCAGATTATAGGAATACGCAAGTAAATTGCCAGAATGTTAAAAATTTTTGATGAATAAGGAAATGATGAGAACATCGGTGTTAAAGATAGTCAAAATGATGTTTATGAATACAAGGATCTTCGAAGCTTCTGAAATGTCATAAGTAAATTAGATGATGGTAACGAAAATTGTGTTATGACGATTTGTATTAAAAATAAATACACAAAGCAGAAACCTTCATTAAGTTTATTGAATTATCAATGCTATTGGTTCATAACAAATTATAAAATGTTTAAATTATGTGTCTTTCTTGTAAATATTAAAATAATTTTTGTTGCCGTTAAACTATATCTGATAGTTTCTGGAAATAAAAAAATATTAATACAGATCAGGATGAATATATTTCTAACTAAATATGTATTTTAATTTAGTTTAACAATTAATACATATCGAATTGTTAATGATTTAGCAAATCAGAACTTCCAACAAAAACAATTTCATAAAACCGTCACTAATGAGCTTCTTATATGGAGTATCAACCGAGTACAAGTATATTGTTCAACTGAGTACATGTATCTAGAGTAACGAAGGTCATAACTTTGTGTTAATAAAGTCAAACTATGCGCAGGTTAATATATATATAAAAGTTAAGAAAGATATCGATATAAAAAATATACTGTTTGCTATACAACCAATATATTAAATATATATTAGCAATGTATTATTATTTATTACGTATAAAATATAATATGATATAATTATTATAATTAATAAAATAATATAAAAGCATGAATATAATAATTATACTACTATATAACGTACTATGTTATAGTACGTTATAACAAGTACGTCTTATAGTACGTGTTATAGTAGGTCTCTCATTATTATCTTCCAATCATTTATACATTTTAATCATTCTATTATTAATAGAATGATTAATCAAATACACGCAAAAATTAGAGAACATTACAAGAAAAAATATTCAATCTTAATGCAAGTAGCACATTACTCAACTATTTAGTAAAAAATGAGTAACCTTTTTGATTTATTGAGTAACCTTTTTACCCAAGAGATTATCTTAGCGTATCTTCATAGTATAATTAACAATAAATGCCAATTAGACTACTCGTGTGCATATTTCAGTTATGCATTTTACGTAATCTACTTGGGTATTCGTTGAAAAAAACGAATGGAAAATCAGATCAGATAACTAAGTCTACGTATTTTATATTATTTATAAATTAAAAATAATGCTTAATTAAAATTAAAAAAATAAAATAATTAATATTTACAAAATCACAAATAATTAAAAAAAATAATTAAAAATAATAAAGAATTACAAGAGATAATTAATTGTTATATCAATAGAGACTGCTATTATTATTTTTCGAACCCTATTCCTCGACTCAACATAGCAGCAGGTCAAATAATTCTAATGACGCATTTCCACTAATGAAATTTGATTATTAAGTATCTTATTCTAAAACAGAGTATATTATTATATATAATACTTTATTATAAATATAACAATTAATGAACTTTTGCAAATAAGCAGGAAAATAATGTCGTATTTTATATACGTTTATACCCTTCTTATCCATTAAAGAACAGTTTACGAAAATATAAGTTCATATGAACTTCTTTCATCAGTATATCATAATGAAGCTTTTTTTTGACATGAAAACAAAATTAGTACTAGTTCAATTCTGAACTAGTAATAAAAATCTGATACCTAAATCTGATCCTATTATTTCTTTACTTTTAGAATTATTTAAAAATCTACCTAATTAATTTTATGCTCAGTGTATATTTTTTATTGTTATTATTAACATTTATTGTCCAATTATAGTATTTTGTATTACAATAACTGTCTGTTATACAATTTAAACTATCATAATTGTTAATTAATCTTTGATTTATTGAACAAATTGTATTTTTAGAAAAACGTCTTATATTTACAAAAGATCTTTCAGCTCATTATCTCTTAAAATTAGTTTTATTATTTCTAATTATTCATTTATATACATACCTTTTTTAAATTTTTAACTCTATTTTTCCTATTCCTTTTATCACCATGACTTCTTGGTTTGCGTTTAACCGGATTATTATAATATAGTTGTTTATTATGTATTATACTACTTCTGCCAATTCCTTGTACCACGTCATTCAATCCTAATGAATACATGAAATTGAGCGTTTTAATCCGAAAAGCTTGTCTTTCTAATTGTTTTTGATTTAATATTGTCTTATTTTCTTCAACAATATGTTCTAAAATAAATATTTATGTTATTTATTAATATTGTTAATAAATAACAATATTTCATGTTTATGAAATATAGTTTGACTATTATGCTGTGTGTTATATATGTGTTGCCTAAACCTAGTTTTTAACATTTGATATGTTTTTCCTATATATCGCAATTCACACGTACATTGTATTAGATACAATGTATTAGACACATGCGGTATTGCAGTTACAATTATAAAAGAACTAAGATTAAAATCATTAGTACTTTCGTATTGTTCCAATATGTTGTGTACATGTAATTTTTTGAAGTCATAATTTTTAACGTTGCTTTTTTAGTGTCGCTACCTAGTTTAGTTGACTCAGACTAAACTTACAACGGGTCATTCAGCAGCAACTCACAGTGAGGTGCCTTGTTTACGACGCTCGCAGGTTTGACCAAGATTTAGGAAGATCTACCACCTTAAATTTACGAGCTATGTGACTTAGCTATTGACATTTACCATGTCTATTAAACATAATCACGGTAAGCAGTTTTTATTTTAAAGTGTAAGCACCTTGGGATGTTTAAAAGATATGATATGAACATTATATGGCAAAACAAATGATATTTGTTTTTTTTATTTTTAACAAAGGAAAAACAAAAGAAAAAATATCATTATAAAAAATGCCAGTAATATTACTATATGTACTATTTATTCAATAAATAAATAGTACATAAATAAATAATTAAATCTATAATTATAAATCAATATTATTGATTGTGAATTTAAATTATAATTACTAGGCATTTTTGAACGACAATAAAACAACAAAATATATATGCAATTTGATAATTATTATAATTATCAATATAATAATTTATAAATAAATAATAATTTATTTATCCAAAGAACATGAGAGTTAGGACCATTTTTAAAATTATTTGCTAAATATAAATCAAATATTAATATATATTACTAAATATTAATTATATTATTAAAAATAAAATTTAAATGTAATACAATTGTTATACATTGAATCTAAACGAATTTAATATTGGACAGTAAAAAATATAAATGTTTAGTTAAAAACGTTAACAAAATGATCTGCACTTTTTTGAAAAAAAAACTATATTTACACGAATTTCCAGTTCATTGATATGTCTATTGACGACTGAAATCATATGGCGAATGTGTGCAAGTCTCTGTGTGACTTCCCTTCTCATAACAGTTTCAGGATTTGGACCTATCTCTATTTGAATTTCAATACCACGTCCGCGGTCCTAAAAGCATTTGACAGATAAAGAATTGAAATGTATAAATGCAATGTTATTTTTTATCATTTTATCATCATTAAAAGATTAGATTTTATCATTTTAGATAAAATTATTTTTAACAATAATTAGATTATTAATTACATTGATGAATGTAAAAATGTTAAATTTTTATTTCTGAGTAAATGTACATTTAGCTTCATTTTACAAAAATTATTTACGATTTGTAATAAAATTTTACATTTTAATTATTCATTATTTGTTTGAATTTTACACCGATTAGTTATATATTATATATTAATAAGATTTAATAAATTAAATAAAATTAATTATATGTAATATAATATAATATATAATATATAATTATATGTAATATAATATATATATTATATAGGTTAATATCGAGTACATAAAAAAACGCGTTATTCAGAATGCAAAACAATGTATGAAATATTCATACTTTGAAATTTTAATGATTTATTTTAGTATCATTAAGCCATACAGTTCGACTAGGCTTTTATAAAGTTGAGGTCAAATAATAATTTGCAAACAAACTAAAATTTTGAAATTTTATGTCTGAATATCCAATTAACAGGATATCCAATCTCAGAGTAGTTAATATGGGAAATCTACATATCAGCTATATATAAATAACCGGTAAACATTAACAATACGTATTTGAATAAAATAATTCAAGCAGTTTAAAACTGCTTGAACAAAACGAAATAACTGAATGAATTGAATGAATAGCATAAATTGCATGAATTGATGCAGAACTGAACAGCATCTGCTCTGTATAGCAATTTTTCCATCACGCAACGGTATCAAAATTCGAGTGTTTATTTTTAAATAATTTAATTTTTTATCGCTTAACACGTGTTCTTAGTTTTGATGTCTAACTTTTAAGATGTTAGTAAAGTTAGTTAGTTAAGTAATATAAAAGCAGATTTTGTTGTAAATTTTTAATCAAAACATCGATCACTGTAAGAGTATATAACAATTAAGGCATAAGAATCGCAAATTTCATAGCAAAAAAGTTCACGTAACTGAGTCTAAGTATATTAAAGTATAAATAAATTAAAAAATAAATAATAAAAAAATTAAAAATAAAAAATTATTTTATAGGATTTTACATAACTTTATCGTTAAAATAAAAATTTAAAATTTTAAATAAACGTCATTTTTATGAATTGAGTAATAAATAACAGACGTTGTATCAGAATAAGGATTAGGGGTCATCATACGGAACTGCTATGCTATCAGGTTTCGACCTCTAACTCCTCTACCAAACGTAGCAGCGAGGCCAAATACATGATAATGATGTATTTCCTTTGATAAAACTATCTATTATCTTATTCTAATACAAAGTATATTATTTATTATCCATCCATAAAAATTTGTCACTTAAGAGTTTAAATTTATTCTTTATATTATTGTGTTGATTTATATATTTTACTATTTTCTGATTGATGTTATTTTTATAGTAACCTAGTTTAAAATATGTATCTGATTTTGAAGAAAACCAATATCGTTACGAATTTTTGCAATTCTTAAAATTTCATTACTTAATGTATTATATTATATGGTATGCATGAATGCTCATGCAAAAATATGTTTCTTGTAAATTTAAATATGTCATCTTTACGATATAAATTAATAGTAGTTTTAGTTAATGTTAATTTAATGTTCATATCTAGATATACACCTTGTTTATCATCAATATTGGTTTTATTAAGAATGAGGCTACATGGATAAATGTGCTCACTAATTGAATAAAAATTATTAGAATTAAATACACATATATCATCAATGTATCGAAACATATATTTTATATATTTATATTGTTTAGATTTAGTTTTTACACAGTTATGAACAAATTCATATTCTATAAAGCTTAAAAACAAGTCAGCTATAATTGGGCTACTATTACCACCCATTGGAACACCTTTTACTTGTCTAAATATAGATGTCCTCTACTTTTAAATAATTTTGATTTTTCAAAATATTTAAGGATTCTATTAATTCAATTTTATTCATATATTTATATTTATTTGATGGTTTAATTTTTGTTAGATAGGCGTTATAATTATTATAACATATATATGTATATCTTTTTCCGAATATAAGATTAATTAATTTTACTAACGCTTCTTTAATATCTACTAAATCTAGATTTGTATAAAGCGTATTAAAATCGTATGTATTTATATTTTGAAAATTTATTCCTTTTGTCTGTTCAGAAAATTCTTTTGTAGGTTCTCCTCTGCATTCAGCAGTGGAAAGTACCCGGCACTGATGAGTAAAAATGATAAAGAAACGGTACTTGTATTTGATTTATGGTTTAATTTTTGTTAGATAGGCGTTATAATTATTATAACATATATATGTATATCTTTTTCCGAATATAAGATTAATTAATTTTACTAACGCTTCTTTAATATCTACTAAATCTAGATTAGTATAAAGCGTACTAAAATCGTACCCATTTATGTTTTGTTGATTTCTGAACATAAAAAACCGGACGTTGCGTTCGGAAACACAACGTTCGGTTTCTAGCACGTATGAAATTTCTGAATTATATATTTCTGAACTGCCAAAAATATTTTACAGCTTAAACACAATTGAAAAAGTTTAAATATTCGAAACGTTCCAAATATTTATATGACCAGAAAAAAATTATTCAATGTTTTCGGCCGACGCTTTTTTCATCTTTTTTTGATCGTTAAAAAATTTTATGAATTATAAAATTATTATCAAATTTTCTAAAATTCCATATTTTGTTTCGTTTCATTTAAATTTACAAAACCTTATCGTTTTAATTTTCGAGAAAAGGGGAAGTTTAATACTTTGTACTTTAATTTTAATTTAATTTTAATTTTACATAGTAACTTTTTACTTTTTAATGTAAAATATGTCAAGTAAAAACACTTGATAACTGATATTTGACATAGCTGATACCTAAGCTTTAAATGTTCAGATTAAGGTTTCAGATAAGAAGATTCCAGTTAATTTATGTGTTAGATAATAAGATTTTTGTTAATAATTAAACTATCTCTACGAAGACATTAAATAAGAACTTACAACCGAGATTGAAATATGAAACTAATTTAAACCGAAAACAAAAAAGACAACCTGACATTATGTGAGCTATTATCTAATATTGTAAAACATCAATAAATTTTAAAGCCAATTAATTTTAATTTTACCGTATGACAGAAACTAATTCAAAAGCAGTTCATTTCATAACTAAAATGTTTACCGAAACTGTAAAGTTAGTTTCATCCGCATTTATGCCAACGCTTTCAATTACGTAACGCAGTATCTCCTGAAAACATCAACTCGAAAAGTTTTATAAAATATTCTAAATATATTAATAAACGATTTAAAATATCATATCATTTTATATTTAATATTTTTATTTGAAAATAAATTATTCCAAATTTCATATCTAAATTATCTATTAACTATTGATATTCATATTAATAGAATATAAAATATTATATTCTAATATGAATGGAATATTATATTCTAATATTAATATTGATATTAATTTAATATTAATATTAATATTAATTTGGAATATTATAGATAGTATGACATCACAAAAAGCAAACCAAATGATTAAAGCTTTTAAAATTGAGTTTTAAATTGAACAGGGATTTTAGTAAACTAAGTTATTACCTTAAAAACACTAATATAAAATAAAAGTTAATTTATAAAAGCCTATTTATAACTTTTATAAAAGCCTATTTATAACTTTTATAACTCATATTTATAACTTTTATAAAATAAAAGTTAAACACTAACACTAAAATAAAAGTTAATTTTTATGAATTGACTAATAAATCACAGACGTTGTATGAAAATAAGAATTAGAGGTCATCAGGAGGAACTGCAATGCTATCAGGTTTCGGATCCTATTCCGACCCAACATAGCAGCGGGGCAAAATATATGCTAGTGACGTATTTCCTCTGGTGAAATTTGATTATCTAGTATCTTATTCTAATACAAAGTATAATATTTATTACCCATCCATAAAAATTTTCCGCTAATGATTTCAAATTTATTTTTAATATTATAACCTTAAAAAAATTTTGTGATAAAATAACATACAATCTAAAGTAAATACAATACTAAATAGAGTGATGTAAATCATCTAATATCATCTGTAAGTGACAATCTAATAAGTAAGTATCATCTAATATCATCTGTAACTGGAGACTTCGCGTGTTTCATAAAATCTACAACACATTGCCGTCGAAAACCCCTTAGCGAATGGATAGGCCAAAGCGTAGTATTTGCCCGCATCGTAACAGGCCAATCGCACTTACAAAGTTCGGCTCCTAACTCCTCTAACCAACATAGCAGCGGGGCCAAATACATGCTAATGATGTATTTCCTCTGATAAAACTATCTAGTATCTTATTCTAATACAAAGTATATTATTTATTATCCATCCATAAAAATTTGTCCACTTAAGAGTTTAAATTTATTCTTTATATTATTGTGTTGATTTATATATTTACTATTTTCTGCTTGATGTTATTTTTATAGTAACCTAGTTTAAAATATGTATCTATTAAATTATTTAAATGATTTTGAAGAAAGCCAATATCATTACATATTGTTGCAATTCTTAAAATTTCATTATTTAATGTATTATATTTTATATTATATGGTATGCATGAATGCTCATGCAAAAATATGTTTCTTGTAAATTTAAATATGTCATCTTTACGATATAAATTAATAGTAGTTTTAGTTAATGTTAATTTAATGTTCATATCTAGATATACACCTTCTTTATCATTAATATTGGTTTTGTTAAGAATAAGGCTTTCTGGATAAATGTGCTCACTAATTGAATAAAAATTATTAGAATTAAATACACATATATCATCAATGTATCGAAGATACATTGATATCTTCGATAATTATTATTGTGATTATTATAATTATTGTGTCTAGATATACACCTTCTTTGATTTATATATTTTACTATATAATTAATAATTATATAGTAAAATATATAAATCAAAGATTTATATATTATATAAATATATAGTTATATAATTATATATAACTATATATAATTTATATATTTTACTATATAATTTTAATTTTTTTCTTGTCAAAAAATTAACATCATAATTTGAAGTCATTAGCAATAATTTTTAATAAAATACAGGAAACATTACATACTTTTAATAAAATTGGAAGGCGAAGATGCAATTATTTCACAATTTAGATTCGATATTTTGGTGGAACCTGGTTCACCGAAATAGCCGCATATTTCGGTGGAACACCAGTTTCAAAGAAGTATTCAATTGTAATCAGATAAAGTAATTAATCTGATTACAATTGAATAATCTTTGATAATTGTGGGCCCACGTGCCACAAAAATATTGGATCTAAATTGTGAAATAATTGCATCTTCGCCTTATTTACAATCTAAAAATAAAGTAAGAACCTTTAAATTATAGGAAGACAATTCATTTTTAATAATATAAAAAATAAATTTATTACAATTTAAAAACCAATAATTAATAATTTAAATTATTAAATAATAATTAAGAATAAAGTAATATTGAAATTATAATATCATGATTATCTTAATTATCTATCAATTTTATCTAAAAATTTTGATTGTTGAAATTATACTTTTGCCTAAAAAAACAAAATATAACTAAAAAATATTCTATAACTAAGAAAAATATATTCTTATAAAATATATTCTTATCGTATAAAAGTAAGAAAATCAAAAATGTATTGATTAAATTAATAATTTATTGAGAAATTAATAAGACAGCTTTACAGAAGTAAGCAATTTTGATTGTATTTTGGAGAGTAGAATAATACATTATTTTAAGATTTCACACATAACTCTACACTAAATTGTTTTCTGTAAAGAAAATAAACTTATAAACTTCACTAGACTTAGCCAGTAGACTTATATCAGTATTTCTTCAGTATATATTTGTACATTAACTCCAAAGAAATACATTTTTCAAATGTAAAACAAATTGAGCCTATCTCATCAATTTACGTAGTCGCCTTTACAAAATGTCCATCGATACATATAACGAACTATCAGTAATTCCGCAAATGAATTCACTTGATTTAAGAAGAGTTAACGTAAACGTTTAGAATGTGGTTGAACAGAATAGACTTTTACAATTTATAACATTTAACTTTATTTACATATGACTACAATATAGTTCATAGTCGAATAAAATTAATTTTGTGGGGTTAATAATTGCTAGTTTTGTGTTCAATTTAACCACGTAAAGATTAAATTATAGCAAATAATTTGATGAATAATTAATGAACTTGTCAGAAATTACGCTTTCGGAATAAAGAATAAATATATCAAGTCTTTGTCAAAGTACAACAGTTCGTGATCGAAAAAGACTATATTTTTAATCGGAAATTAAATATTTTCAAATTTTCTAAAATTTATGGATAATTAAAATTTACTCAATAAAATGTTAATTAACATTTTTAATAATTTTTATTATTAAATTTATTTAATGTTATTATTTCAATTATTTAAAAAATCAGGTTTTAACACACATACGCTTAACTAAATGCTTTGCTTTTAGTTAAGCAAAGCATTTAGTTAAGCATTAACTTAGTTAATTAGTCATTTAGCATTAACTTTTAGTTAATGCTTCGTGTTTAATTCAATAGAATAACAGTTTAATTAGTTGTTTTTTTTATAAAAATTTACTTTTTTTAGTTTCTTTTAATAAAAGTATATACGGTTCTTTTTTAGCTACTTCGAAAACGCTTTAAAATATCTATAATGATTTAGATGCATAGTTAAAAATGTTATTAATGTCTTAGATTCAAATGGTTCAAAATTCTACTTTAAAATAAAATATGGTTTAATAACGGTTTTGCACATACCTGTATACGGTTAGGAGGTATGAAAGATGAAATGTTAATTTCACCAACAAATACGTTTTCACCTGGTTGTGCACCCGTTTCATCTGAAGCATTTCTGCCTTCTTGTAAAGTTGATGAATCTGTTGTTGAAGGTGGAGGTCTAGTTACAAGATGTACAACTTTACGGTCCATCTCTAAAGCAAACATATTTGCAAAATATTGAAAATCAACCAAAGTACCATCTGCTTTCAGTATGGTTTCGTCGCTAAGCATTTTACCCCTAAATATTAGCCGCTGTTGATCGACGGGAACATCCTGAATTAAAAAAATGTTATATCCGTTAAATAACACAAATCATTCTTAAATATATATATTCTACCTCTAAAATATAAAATATTATTTTAAAATGATAATTATTAAATATCATTATACCTCAAAAATATTTTATAAAAATATTAAAATATATAATATTAAACAATATTTATCACTAGTATCTGGAAGTAATTTATTGATATCAGCTTTGTTGTCAATATCTGTTTTAAACTGTATATGCCCGTTATAGAAGTAACGTCATTAATTGAAAATATTGTGTAAAAATATTAATAAAGGCTATTTAATAACTATTTTGCCAATTTCATAAATAAAAAAAGTCTGTAAAATAAAATAGAAATACAGGATATTAAATATTAAAAAAGGTTTTTGTATAAAAAGCAAAAACTCAAAAAGTTTCTCATCAACAACTCAATCGAGTAACGCAACGGAGATTAGATTAACGAAACACTTACTATTTTTCACTTAAAAGCCAGTTTTTTTATTATGGATGGTTTAAGTGACATGCAACATTTAGCTAACTATTCTGTTACTTCATTGTGGCAAAGTAGCTTCCAGTTAAACCGACATTGTCTGTGTCAGTTTGTCCTAGCAACAATACGAGGTTGGAAAAAATCAAATTCGGTAAACAAATGCGTATGTGAGTCAAACTTTAATTCAGAACACTCATGAAAGATTGGGGAATTATCATCATATGCCAGCCACCATAGTATAAGAAAAAAAAGTGGCCTAATGCAAATACTAAAACAGACTAGCAAACTTGCAAATTGCATCAGAACGGTCAACAACCAGAAATTAAAGACAGAACTAAGTACGAGTTGTGGTCGTGTTTAAGCCAGGAAGTCTAATATTTGACCTGAGATTTAAGAGGGTCTTTACGTTGAAGGTATAAGGTGGATAACCGACTCTTCAACGAAGAACTGAAGTGAAGAAAGATTCCTGATGATTTGCAAAGTGGGTAATGAATTCGGTAAGCTATTTGCTTACCTTCAATAAGGCATTGCTCTTCTTTTTTTTATCAAGTAAGCTATTTGACAGGGTTCTTGAGCTAAGGTATGGCCGAAAGGCGAGGGACAGTTTCAGGATGAGCAATCTTGCTTTCGTTCTTGTCGAAGAACTACGGATAAGCTCTTCACTCTCAACTATTCTCGAACAAACCTCGGAGTACGCTCAAACCGTTCATATGTGTTTTGTAAATTTAAAGAAGGCGCTCGACCGGGTTCCAAGAGATAGGTGGTGATAGGTACTTAGTGAGTGCAAAGTTCCGCACTATGTTCGTATAGCTGTTGCCTATTTGTATGAACTAAGTAACGGTTGTGTTCGTGCTTTAGGCAGGAAGTCTAAGTTGTTTTCTGTAGGTGTTGGACTCTGTCAGGGTTGTCTATTGTCTCCACTTTTGTTCCTTATTTACATGGAAAATTCCGAGACGATCCGCTTTGTCGGAGTTTTGTCTTCAGTTTTATACCATCAGGATAAAATCTTTGCTTTTCGCAGATGTTGTCTTGTTGACCTCAAATACGAATGACTTACAATGTTTGCTGGATCGATTTACGGCTGAATATCAAGTGGTCGGTAGGGAAGTTAGCAAATCCAAAAACTGTCTTTGTGTGCTTTGCTTAGAACAATGCAGTATAGTCGATTCGAATTAGTGATACGGTCTTAGCCAACGTAGAATAGTTGAAATACTTGTGCATCTTGTTCAGGAGTTATGGTAGAAATAATAGGGATATTGAGAGACGGAGAAGCTTTCAGGTGAAACTTTCAATTTATCGCCCAATCTTCTTATCTATTCTAAATTATTGGCATAAACTTTGGATCATGACCGAAAGGACTAGATATTTAGTACAGGCCATAGAAACGAGGTTTCCTTCGTGGTGTGGCCGGTGTCAGCCTTAGAGATAAAATTTGAGAATCAGTCATCAGAGAAAATCTTGGTGTAAGGTCGCTGCTTTTCCACGTTGAAAGAAGTCAGCTGAGATGACTAGGACACGTTTTGATTATGTCAAGGGGGCGTCTTCCTTGTAAAGTGTTCAAAATTGGACACTCTGGACGGAGACCATGAGGCAGACCTCGGTATAGGTGGAATGATAAAACTCTCTATTTTGACAAAGGACGCTTAGGACTATCTGAAAGGGAAGTATGGTTGGTTACTTAGGACCATGATACTTGGTCACGTCTCATCCGTACACTGCCTCCACAATCCGACATCCGGATCAGTGAACACTACTAACAAATTTTTAATTTATTCTTGTAAATGTTATATTAAGTCATCATACATTTTTATAATTCCCGCTTCGTTAAATGGGCAACATTTAGTCAACAGGAACAATAACAGAAATATTTTCAGGGTAAAACTATTTGAATAAAAAACTACAAGGATCAGATATTCTGGAAAATATAACTCAGAATTACAGTTAAGATTCATAAATGTGTATTTAGTAGTCAGCAGCTATTATGTAATAGACTTCTAGAAATCAATAAAATGAAAACAGTTTCATTCATAAGTTTATTATAACTAAATTCGGATTCTCCCTTATTTACAAAAAACGTTGTCATCTGAAATTGAATTCTTTCATAGTATACACATAAATCCCTTTAGCTCAATTGCAAATTAAAATATCGAAATTCATTAATACTAAAAAATCGCAAATATTTAGTGTGTATACTTCTTTTTAATTAAAGGCGATATTGACATATAAAATGTCGTCAATTTCTTTAATGTAATTTCTTTAAGAGCATAATAATTTACCAGTGATCTTGCAATTTGTTGCTTAAATTGAGCAATACTGATCTGAAACAAAACATAGCACAATTGAAGTATGAGATAAACCTCATATACCTCTTCAGGTAATGTGAACGAGTGATCGCGTCCATCCAGAGTTTTCACTATTAACTCAAACATTAATTATCTAAAATTGACAAAATAAAAAATTCTTAAATTTGAAAAACATCTGATAAAATATTATAGGTTTGTTTTAGAAGGCATTTTACCCACACGATCACAATAATAATTTATTTGACGTTTCAGCCAATGTCAGTGAACAATGTACCCACACTATAAGAGTAACAATTTATTTGAAATTTCGGCTAATCTCAGTGACTATTTTAAAAGGCATTTTACCCACACTAGAACAATAATAATTTATTTGACGTTTCAGTTAATGTCAGTGACCCTTTTAAAGATAGTTTACCCACACTATAACAGTAACAATTTATTTGATATTCCGACCAATCTTAGTGATTATTTTTTAAAAGGCATCTTACTCACATGAGTGAAAATAAATGACAAGTCAATAATCTTTATTTAATTATCTATAAATACAAGGAAGTAATATCAGTCACAAATATATATTAACTATAATATAATAATAACTATATTACAAATATAGTTATTTCCTCGTATGACATATACTTCTACTCAAATAATCGTCCACCATAACAACGTTATAGATTTTTAAAAAGGCTTCTAGAATAAACAAAAAAGAATTTAATAATTATGAATATTTAAAAAATAAATTAATTAAAAGATATGTAAAGTTTTATAAAAAAGATATGTAAAGTTTTCGAAGTTTACAATTCGTCCACCAAGTCGGCTACGAAGCCACAGACTTATAAAAAGCGCAAGACCCGTCCCAAAACAAATTGTGTTACGATAAGTGATCGCATTGCTGAATTGTGGAACAATCTTCATGCATCGATAATCGACAGCGGTTCCGTCCAGAAGTTCAAGGCAATTATTTAATAACAATAATGATATTTTCACCTTTTTTTTCTTTTGTTTTTTATGTTTTGAGCTATGTGATCCAGCCAATTTGAGCTTATGCTTCTGGGCTGTTGTAACAATAATGTAAAAATAAAAAAATTGAATAATTTTAATTATTTGAATGAAATTTCCTCTCTAATCACTCCACAGAAATCGTCTGTATGAAAGTTTACAACGACTTACTCATTTCTCGAGACAAGGCTCTGTAGTAAATGACAAGTCAATAATCTTTATTGACTTGCAAGGAAGTAATATCAAATCAGCTAACTGAGTCTACGTATTTAATATAATTATAAAATAAACAAAACATAATAATGCTAAATTAAAATTTAATAATTAAATAATAAAATTAATAATTGTTTTTAGATTTTCTATAATTTATATCAAGTTAAAAAAATAAAATTTAAAATAAACGTCATTTTTATGAATTGACTAATAAATAACAGACGTTGTATCAGAATAAGAATTAGAGGTCATCAGGAGGAACTGCTATGCTATCAGGTTTCGGCCCCTAACTCCTCTACCCAACATAGCAGCGGGGCCAAATACATGCTAATGATGTATTTCCTCTGAAATAACTATCTAGTATCTTATTCTAATACAAAGTATTTTATTTATTATCCATCTGTGATAATCTAACATGTAATCATATTGTATAACTATATTCTAGATTGTTGAATAAAGCCTTATTTGGTTTATCATTACAATTTATTCAACAATTGTGTTGAATTGTGTTGAACTCGGATTTTCAACAATTGACGTCCAACGTTTCCATGGATAAACTTCTTATACCTCAACCTTTCAATCTGGATCCAGACACATCAGATTGTCAAGACGAATGGATTCACTGGCGCCAAAAGCTACAAAATTTTTTCTCGTTGCAAGTCACAGTAACAGATGACCAGAAACGATTTGTACTCATTAACTTACTGTCATCAAGACTTTACTTACTGATCAAAGATTCTAGAACATTCGACTCAGCCTTAAATATACTCGATAAGCAATTTCAGAAGCCAGTTAACGCGGTTTTTAATAGATTTCAACTGCATACTTGTCGTCAAGATAAAACGATGAATATCCAGCAATATGTGAGAAAACTTGAAGAGTTGGCAACAAAGTGTAATTTTGAAGATGTCGATGCCGCAACTAACCGTCGAAGCCATATCATTGACGCCCTCGTCCATGGTCTACTAAATTCTTATATACGTGAGAGGATACTCGAATCGAATAAAACTGACTTCGATGAAATTGTTTTAATGGCATCATCTCTAGAGGCCGCACAACAACAAGCAGCCGTTTTTACTTCAAATGACGAGACAAGATCAATGCTAGCATCGGTTTCAGCGGACAACAATAACGAACCCTCCCATTCCGAATTCGATGATGACAAATCGATTAACGCAGCCTTGCGAAACAAAATTACCAAACGCTGTTACTTTTGCGGTAATCATTATCACCCCCGCAGTAAGTGTCCTGCAAGAGACGTTACTTGCAACATTTGTTCTAAACATGGTCATTTTGCCAAAGTCTGTCAATCAAAATTAAAATTTTCCACCTCGACTTCATCGGCGTTATGTTCCATGTCCAACTTAGAGGATCCAAGTTCATTGACTTCCATTACAATCAATGGTCAACAAATCGAATGTCTTCTAGATACGGGCAGTTCAGAAATTTTCATTGACACGAATATCGCACATAAATTACAACTGACAACCACATCTTGCTGTAAAACAGTTTATATGGCGTCCTCCTCCTCTTGGGCCACAATTACAAAACAGTGCACAACAAACATTGAGTTGAATAAAAATACTTATCCACGCTGCCGTTTTTCATTGTTGTCGTCATTATGCGCTGATGCCATATTAGGCAGAGAATTCATGAAGGAACATGAATTCATAACGTTCCCATTCGGTGGAAATTTGCCTGGACTAACTCTCGCTAACATATCTCCAGCATCTGCCATAAAAATCCAGCCATTAACACTTTTTCCGAATTTGCCGAAACATCTCATTCCAGTTGCCACGAAATCAAGAAGACAGACACTATCAAACGCCGAGTTTATTCGAATCCAAGTAGCTAACTTACTCAAATCCGGCATTATTTGAGAAAGCAGATCGCCTTGGCGCTCACAGGTTCTTGTTGTTACAAATAGGAATGGTAGACAGAGAATGGTTGTCGACTACTCGCAAACTATTAACCGATTCACATCTTTGGATGCCTACCCTCTTCCTAATATCGATGACCTCATTTCGAAGATTGCAACACATTCCGTGTTTTCGACGCTCGATCTTTCCAGTGCTTACTATCAGATTCCATTGCTGGAGGAAGATAAAAAATACACGGCTTTCGAAGCATCAGGACGTTTGTACGAATTCCAGCGAATTCCTTTTGGGCTTACAAATGCTGTTTCTGCTTTCCAACGAATCATGAATAACCTCATCGAACACTATCAACTTGAAGGAGTATTTGCTTACTTAGATGACATCATCGTGTGTGGAAATAGCACTGATGAACACGACAAAAGACTAGATCGTCTAACGACCATCGCTAATCAGCTCAACATCAAATTCTCTCCGGAAAAGTCGCGTTTGGGCAAGACACAACTCAATTTTTTGGGCTACCATATTCGACATGGTTGCATCAAACCTGACACTGAAAGAATTAAGCCATTTCTTACTTACCCGATTCCGGAAAATCACACTTCACTACAGAGACTCCTCGGTATGCTCGCTTACTATTCGAGGTGGATCCCTTCTTTCTCGGCAAAGATACGCCCACTGGTAGAATCGAAAGATTTTCCCCTCGATCGTGCTGTCATCCGACAGATAGAAGAAATAAAGTCGGAAATCTCGAATTCATTTTTATGTGCTTACAATCCGGATCTTTCCTTGACTGTTGAAACTGACGCCTCATATTCATCTATCGGCGCGGTGCTCAGTCAAAACAACTGCCCCGTCGCCTTCTATTCACGATCCTTGCCTAAAACAGCGTTGCGACAGTCGAGTGTGGAAAAGGAGGCTTACGCGATTGTGGAAGCTCTTAAATATTGGAAGCATTTCCTGCTAGGACGCTATTTCATTGTCAAAACCGATCAGAGGTCAGTGTCATTTATGTTTGATCAAAAACTGTCGAATCGCATAAAAAGTGACAAAATCGCTCGATGGAGAATTGAACTTGCACCTTACAATTTTGGCATTGAATACCGGCCCGGACAATCAAATAAAGCTGCTGACGCAATGTCTAGGATAACATGTTCGTCTTGCAAAACAGTTAATGATCTTAAGATCTTGCATAATTCATTGTGTCATCCGGGTGTCAGTCGATTACTTCACTACGTTCGTTCGCATGAGTTACCTTTTGACAAAAGTGACGTTGCGGACGTTGTCTCTTCGTGTCAAATTTGCGCCGAATTGAAGCCTCGATACGCTAGACCAGAAACAGCACATGTCATCAAGGCTACGCATCCATTTGAACGGCTAAGCATTGACTTTAAAGGCCCATTGACATCAACTACAGAAAACAAATATCTCCTTTGTGTCGTTGACGAATATTCTCGCTTTCCGTTCGCCATACCGTGTAAGGATACATCTTCTATATCAGTCATCAATTGCCTGAATCAAATCTTCAGTGTTTTTGGTTACCCAGCCAACGTTCACAGTGACCAAGCAACATGTTTTCAATCCAACGAATTCCGAACGTATCTAAATTCTCGCGGTATTAGCTGCACCCGCAGTTCGTGCTACAACCCACGTGGTAACGGACAGGCCGAACGATTCGTTGGAATAATCTGGAAGACAACCCAACTCGCCCTCAAAACTCACAGGAAAACACTGGCGGAATGGGAATTTGTTCTGCCATTGGTTTTGTCATCTTTGCGCAGCTTACTGTGTACCGCGATAGGGGAGACTCCACATCAACGACTATTTTCTTTCCCAAGGAATTCTTGTAACAAATGTATCGTTCCGAGATGGTTGGGAACAGGTGAAAACGTGCTTTTAAATCAGAATCCAATGTCTAAATCAAATCCGTTGTTTTCGCAGGCTGAAATCTTACAATCAAATGGTAACTACGCTACTATTCGGAAACCTTGCGGGAAAGAGATGAATGTGTCCGTAAGAAGACTGACCAGGTACCCTATTACAAATTCTAACATAGATAACGATATGCTACTGATTGATCGGACATCAGAAGGAGACGGCATGCATTCAAAAACCGACTCGACAATCGTATCACGACAATCATTGAATGGAGCTGATAATATTACACAAGTTGGAATCGGTAACTATCGGAGTGAAGAGAATCAACAAGTCGAACATAATAGACTTCAAGAATTACGGCGTAGTCCTAGGGATAGAAGAACTCCGAAGTACCTAGACGATTATATAATCGGGGAAGACTGTGATAATCTAACATGTAATCATATTGTATAACTATATTCTAGATTGTTGAATAAAGCCTTATTTGGTTTATCATTACACCATCCATAAAAATTTGCCACTTAAGAGTTTAAATTTATTCTTTATATTATTGTGTTGATTTATATATTTTACTATTTTCTGCTTGATGTTATTTTTATAGTAACCTAGTTTAAAATATGTATCTATTAAATTATTTAAATGATTTTGAAGAAAGCCAATATCATTACATATTGTTGAAATTCTTAAAATTTCATTATTTAATGTATTATTATTATTATTATTATTAAATAATTAAAAAAATTTGGTTTCTGATAAACATACAATATACATACAATAAACATACAACGGAATATTGTTTGACAAAGTAAATACAACGGGATTAAAGGGTGCTTACAGTTAATCGTTCGATTATGGTGCGAGGAAAACCTTCAAATCAGTCTCTATGTTGCACATGTAATGGACCAGCAGCTGTTTGTAGAGGATGCAAATGCGCAAAGGCCGGACGATCATGCATGAACTGTCGAGCGACAAATTGTCTCTCTAAGCGGACACCAGCCAGTACTGAACTCACACACGAATCTACGGGAGGTGACGATCTTAATGCCTGTGCGACACTCACAAATCCGTTACGGCCGTTTACAACGACCCAAGCCTTTCTAGACGACATCAATGGTAAACCGCGTCCACATTGCACTTCGGTAAATCAGCCAACTGGTATTAATATGGATACTCTTAGGACTGCCTCGGCACATCAGCAAATTGAAATGATTTACGAGAATGTAATTCACTGGACACCAAGGACATTAGAATTGCCAAAATGCAATGCCAGCAAAGAGTTTATTGAACTCATGGGTAAACTTTACTTGAGTGCAGCTGAGGATAATCATACTTCGAAACCTGACCCATTAAAATCAGCCACTGTACTGGCGAAATGCATTCTATACCCAATCGACTCAAGAAAAGTGGCCGCCATTCGAAAAACCCTAGAACGACGAATCGCCCTCTGGAAAAAAGGTGAAATAATGACGTTGTTCGAAGAGGTAGAGACTTTACATACCCGCCAGCAATTTGAAACGCAGCACCTGCGAAAAAAACAAGACTGGAAAAAACGATATTGTAAACTCGTCGCCAAAGGGAAGTTGTCTACATCAACGTTATTGCTCATGGAAAATGAATCTTGCGGACCACTATCGCCGGATGTAAAAATTGGAAACCGTTCAGTCAAAGAAATATTGGAAGAGCTCCATCCACACCCCGCAGAAATGTCTGAAACTGCCCTTTTGAAGGAAACGTTGAAAGATGCCTTACCCCATCACCCCACTATGTTTCTAGCTATTACCGGAAAAGATATTGTGCGTTCAGCTTGCTCAACAAACGGATCGGCTGGTCCGTCCGGATTAGACGCCTTGTCATGGCGACGTATGCTGACCGTGTTTGGGACCCAGTCAAATAATCTAGCGGAAGCCCTTGCTGCCCTAGCGATCTCCGTGGCCTCTCGACAGATGACAACCGGCAGTCTTCAGGCATTTGTTGCGTGCAGGCTGATAGCGATTCCTAAAAAATTAGATGGAGTACGACCTATCGGAGTGGCGAATGTTGACCGCCGCATCATCTCCCGTGTGATACTTCAATACGTCAAACCGGATCTACAGAAAGTTGCTGGTACGTTGCAACTGTGTGCGTCACAACGTAATGGGATCGAATTCGCCATTCACTCACTACGAAAGGAATTCGCTTCACGTCCAGACAATGCTTTACTATGCGTAGATGCAAGCAACGCATTCAACAGACTAAACCGAATGGTAGCAAAGAAAAACATGGCTCGGATATGTCCAGCCTTCGCACAGGCCTTCGAAAATGTCTACTCCGTGGACGCCCAGCTCGTACTTGAAGAGGATTCGATATATTCACGAGAAGGTGTGACGCAGGGCGATCCATTCTCGATGGCAGCCTTTGCTATGGCATCAATTCCCCTTATTCGTACAATTGCAGCACGATGTCCAGGGATCACCCAAAGATGGTTTGCAGACGATGCAAATTTTATCGGACCACCCCATCTCTTAAAAAATTTATGGAATATTCTGCTGAAAATAGGCCCTGAATTCGGATACTACGTCAACCCGTCTAAATCCACTCTACTCTTACATAATCTGGCAAGCTCAATTACGGATGCCTTTCCAAGCATCAAAATCAGTGATAATGGCGTCAATGTACTTGGTTCTGCTATTGGCACCGATAACTATATTTCATGCTTTGTCAATCATAAGATTGAAGGCGCAGTCAAGATGGTTAAGAAGCTTACCGAAGTGTGCCCGTCAGATCCACACATGGCGTACATTGGTCTCACCAAGTCTGTTCAATGGAAATGGTCGTTTCTTCTAAGAACAACAAACTGTAGTGAGAATCAGATACATCCGCTCCATGCAGCTATAGTGGATAGGCTCATTCCGGCACTTACTCAGAAACAGCTCAACGAGTCACTGAAGATTGTACTAACCAGCCCGTTAGCTTTAGGAGGCCTGGGGATAATGGATCCCAATGCAACTTACACGATGGATTACCTGGCGTCGCAACACATATGCGATTCATATAGCACAGGCTTGGAAGACGGCCAATTAAGAGCACACCAACAACAAATCAGTTTGTCGATCGCAAAGGAGAAATTATGCGTCCTTAGTAATCGCATTACGCAAGCACTGATCGATCTGCCTGAGTCTACGCAGCAAGCTCTGGCCCATGCAAAAATGCCCGGTGCCTCGACATGGCTATCTTCAATGCATGTCGAAAAGGATTATTTCGCGTTGTCACCCACCGAGTTTACAGACTGCATTGCTGTCAGATACAACTGGGATCCGCCGAATCTTCCTCAATTCTGTGTCTGTAGCGAGAAAGCTACCGCCTCACACCTAGTGTCATGTAAACGTGGCGGGTTTCAAATTGCACGCCACGACGCTGTCAGAGACGTTTTGGCGAAAGAATTAACGTCTGTCTGCCGTGGTGTAGGTGTCGAACCGGTGTTAGAGTCTGTTCCAGATAACGTCCATTTTGATCATCCTTCAACCTCCAGGGAAATGAATGCAAGGCTCGACGTAGTTTGCAATGGCTTGTTCGAAAATCGATTCCAGCGAACGTTCATAGACGTTACGATCTTCAATCATCTTGCGGAATCGTATTCTTCGACAACTGCCGGCGCTTACAGATATAATGAACAAAGAAAGATAACAAAATATGCCGAAAGGGTGGAAAAAATTGAACGGGGCTCATTCATCCCTTTTGCTTTATCAACGTCAGGTGGTCTAGCAGAAAACGCGCGCAAAGTCCTACAGCGTATTGCCTTCCTACAATCGAATGCCCACATCTCCTACGGTAAATGCTTGTATCGTCTAAAAAGCGTCGTGGGTTTTACGATTTGCCGAGCAACGTCGCGGTGTATCAGAGGTTTCCGGTCCTCCAGAGGACGACCAGTAATTGATGCCGCCCGAGCGACAGAAAAGACGATGACATCGAATACGACAATACGATGGCGCGACGATGACGGCGGTAACCTATGCGACTTTTCCATAAACTAACTATGATGATTATTTTTGTAATACTTTCTTCTTCTTTAAAAAAAAATTATTATTAAAAAAAAAAAAAAAAAATTATTATTATTATTATTTCGACAAACAGACGAGCAAAGCTCACAGTTGCACTGTTAAAAAAAAGAAAAGGAAAAGTAAAGAAAAAAATACTCACAAACAAATATAGCTTACCATATAATATAAAATTATATTTTATATTATATGGTAAGCATGAATGCTCATGCAAAAATGTTTCTTCGTGGTTAAGTGCAAAAATGCTTCTTCGTGGTTAAGTGCGCTTCTGCTCAAGCATGAAAATTTTCATCTTTCTTCGAACGAATTCAGGGATGCTTTGAACGCAAGGTATGGACATACTGATCCTAAGATTGGAGTTAGCAACTGCATTTGCGGCACTCGAGTCAGTGTGGCTCATTCCTTATCATGTAGACGAGGTGCTTTGCCTTCGATCCGGCATAATGCAGTCCGCGACATCATCTCACACTATCTTAGCCGCATATCTCACGGCGTAGCTTGCGAACCTCAGCTAACCGAGGTTCCTGAAAATATTACTTTTGAACGAACAACAACCCGTGATCCAAGCGCGCGTCTTGACATAGTTTGTTCCGGGCTACACGGTAGTCGATTTGAGCGAACATTTTTTGATGTTAATGTATTTGCTGCACCTGCTCAATCGAACATATCAAGGAAGCCTGAGTCTGTTTTCGAATACAACGAGAGTCGCAAGAAAGCCAAATACAGTGAACGGATTGCGCTAGTTGAACGAGGGTATTTCATACCTTTTATTTTCTCCACTTCGGGAGGAATGGGCATTGAAGCGGAAAGATTAATCAAAACCACGGCTTCAAAACTGACGCATCGGTCAACGCGTTCTTATCCTGATCTAGCCATAAAGATGAAACGAGACATCAGTTTTGAAATCGCACGATCAGTTTCCGCATGCTTACGCTCGCCACGTTCCAGCTGTTCCAAACCTATTAATCTTATGACAACCCACCACAGCGAGTTTTGCGCTGTGCTCGAAGTCTAATTGTCTTCTTCACTATGTCTGCGAATGCGCGACGGGAACCTAATTTCTGTAAAATTTACTTTTCTTTTTCAATAAAGTTATTATTCTTAAAAAAAAATTACTTTCCATATTACATTTTCTACTTATTATTACTATAAGTAGCAATAAAGTTTCTCGCTTCTTTCATGAAGCGAGAAAAAGATCAAAATACGCGGAACGTATCATCGATATCGAAAGGAGTAGATTTATGCCGCTGGTGTTCACGGCTTCTGGTGCTGCGGGACCCGACGCCATGGTTTTGCTCAGGACAATTGCTCGATTGCGTTCATCACGTGGGAATAAAAGCTATGCTGAATGCTTGTGTGGCCTCAGAAGGTCCACAGGTTTGCTGCTGTGTCGTGCTGCCTCACATGCAATCAGAGGGTGCCGGTCGACTAGGGGTCACCCATATAGTCGTGGATCCGAACGGATGGATGATTCTAATGTTTTAGAATAAATAATAATACATAACAATGTTAAATGTATATTGGCCCATTTGAGGGAACCATATGTTGTAATTAATAATATATTAAAAAAAATAAAAAATAAAAAATAAGTAGCAATAATGAGACTGACAGAATGGACCGTTTTATGGACTTTCGGCAAAATGTACATAAAAACCAGGCTTGGAGTTCTTTGAAATAGACCTATTTAACATTGATTCGTTGAGTTTCTCCTCCTTATGTAGTTTCCTGAGAAATTTATTATATTCAGCTTGTCTTATTAAGCTTGGATCACCTTTTAGCCTTTTGAACTTATAATTTAATACTGAATGGCCCAATAAATTATATTCGCCTTTACTCAAAATAACCAAACAACCACCTTTATCAGATGCACAAACAACCACATCATCCCTTTTAAATTATTTCATAACTTTATTGGTAAGAATATTTAATGTCTTGTTTTACAGTACATTTTATCGTGTTTTACATTACATTAATAACAAACATTTTATAATTGCAATTCTTATTTGTTTTATGTTAATTAAATTGTTGTTATATATAATTGTTTTACTATAATTGCAATTTTTCATTTATTTACTGTATAAATGTATTGATGATTTTATATAATTGTTTTACTACTGTCTTTTAATATCACAGAAAAGAACAAAGAAAGTCAGACTAGTTAAAGTAAAGTCTTTGCAGTGTCACTACCTTAGGTTAACAGGGATCTGAGCCCTCTAGCAAATCCAACACGCCGCACTCCGACTAGACTAGCCCTGGGTCTTTACCCCCCCCCAAGAATCCAATCGAGGCGGACTATGCTCGGTAATCTCGAAATGATAAGCTTGAGAAACCTTAGTCTTTGCTCTAAGAGACGTCCTCTTGCAAAGAAGACTAATCCCGAGATAGCCCAAGTACCTCAGAAGCGAACCTGGGCTTTTATCTGCTGCGCAATGTAAAATGTACAATTGACACTTTTGATCTGCTGCGCCAAGTAATGCAATTGACAGCTTAATAAATAATAAATCAGTAAAAATATTTTACAATTTTATTCTGATGATGATTGCAGTTGGCTATCGAAAATTCGATATTTAAAATAAAAAAATTCTATTTCACTCTCTCCACTAATAAATAATAGAAACCAGAGTTCACTGTATATATAATAATTATATATAATAATTATATATAATAATTATTATCATTGTTAATAATATTATTATATAATAATATTATCATTGTATAATATAATAATTTATTTAATGTTGCAGCCAATATCAGTGATACTTTTAAAAAAGAGTTTATTCCCACTATAACAGTAATAACTTATTTGACTTTTCAATTAATCTCATTGACCCTAATAAAGGCATTTTACCCACACTAGAACAATAATAATTTATTTGACGTTTCAGCTAATGTCACTGACCCTTTTAATGACAGTGTACCCACACTATAACAGTAACGATTTATTTGATGTTTCGACAATATCAGTGACCAGTTTAAAAGGCATCTTACCTACACAGGAGTAATAAAAATTTATTTGACGTTTCAGTCAATATCATTGACCCATTTAAAATAGATTTTACTCGCACTGTAATAGGAATAACTTATTTGACGTTTCAGTTAATCTCAGTGATCATAATAAAGGCATTTTACTAACACGAACACGATAATTTATTTGACGTTTTTTTGTGACCTTTTAAAGGTCACTATACAATAACAATAACAATTTATTTGACGATTCCAGGCAGTTGTATGAAGACAGCAAAAGATGCATTAGCATACGAAGTGATTAGCCTTCATGTAGGAACGTGGAATGTCAACTCGCTGGCAAGGAGTCATAATTATTTGAAGAGATGGTTCGCTTCGGTCTAGAAATAGTCGGAGTGACTTTTCTTCACGATTCTGGAACTGGAACTAAACTTTTGGATTAAGGCTGGACCTTAAACCATTCGGGACTTACCAACAAAAAGCGACGACAGGCGGATGTAGGGATACTTACAAGTGCATTGTTGTCGTTTATAGTAGAGAGGTTTAGCCCAGTGAACGAAAGGTTGGTGTCTGAGACTTAGTCAAAGATTAAAAGAGGATAACTGTTGTGTTTATACTCCCAACATTATATCGAAATAGGCATCAGGCTCTGCATGACAGTACTTCTGTTGGATATTCCCTCGTTCTATTGGGTGATTACATGTTGGTAACGACAGTGAAACTTTGAAAGGAGTGTTAAGGAAGAACTATCCAATCTGAATGAGAATGGGTTGGATAATTGCACTTTTGTTCTCGTTACAATTTGTGCTATGCAAAATCAATGTTTGAACATAAAGAGATCCATAGATGCACATGGCATCAGACTTCTCTAAGTCAAAGATCAATTATCGATTTTGTAATCATTTCATCCGATCTGCGACGTTATGTTCTGAACACTCGTGTGAATAGAGGGGCTGATCTGTGAATCGATCACTACCATGTTAGTAAACTTTAATGGCCGGATCGGATGCTAGACAAGCCTCGAGATAATTAATAACGACAATACTGATAGTTAAAATTTAAAAGAAAAATAAATTTATATGAATTTACCAATAAACAATATACGATGTATTCAAATAATAAATAGGTCATCAGTAGAAATTGCTATGCTATCAGGTTTCAGCCCCTATTCCTTTACCCAAGAAGCAGAGGGACCACATGCATGATAACGGCTTATTTCCTCTAATGTGATTTGATTATCTAGTTTATCTTATTCTAATACAACTCATTGTTTATTATCCATCCATAAAACTTTTCGCTTAATATTTTTAAATTATTTTTAATATTTTGTTGATTTATACTTTTTCATTATAAGAAATAGAAAAATTCATGAACTTTTGCAAATAACAGAAAAATAGTCGTATCGAGAATTCGTAGTTTCAGTATTTCTGACAAGGCCATATTATCGGAAACACAAAGTCCACAGGTCAATAATAACTTGTCAGTTGAACAAATCACATCAGATAGCTGAATCTCTGTATTTTATATTGTATAAATTAAAAATAATTATAAATGATTATAAATAATTAATAATCAATAACGACAAAATTGATAGTTAAAATTTATAAAAATTAATTTCTATGAATTTATAGAAATTGGCTGGAACGTCAAATAAATTATTACAGTACTAGTGTTGGTAAAATGCCTTTTAAGAAGGACATTTTAAGATAGGCATTTTAAATGCCTTTAAAAAAGTTTAAGATCTAATATGCATACAATAAATAACATAGAACTTGCAGACTAAAGACTTGCTTCACACTAACAACTTGTAGACTAACGACTTGAAAAGGCTCCGACGGCTGCTTTGACGGCTGCACTTAAAAAATTGTTAAACTAATCAAACTACAAGATAAAATACAATTCCCAAAGAACCTAAATAAACCTAAAAAAATCTAAAGAAGAACCTAAACTTAAAATCCTATACCAGAAGAACCTACACAATCTATATTGAAATCTACACAAGATACTTTACTCTGATAAAGTCTGAATATACAATCTCAATATAAATTCATAATGGTCAAACAGAGGAAGACTACAAAGCGAGGTGATGCTGCCAAGTTTGGATTATCAGGTTCAATGTTCAAGTGAAGATTGCCATGAATGGACAAGTGTTTCAGTTCTCGGGGAAAAGAAAACAGCTCTGTCTAATGCATCTTTCTACTGCGGGTACTGCTGCGCGTCTTTGATAAATGATTTGAAGACGGAATCTACCCACTTGGTTGTCGGTCAGTCGAGTTGTAATCCTCTTGGACCCATATCAGCTCCACCAATTCCAAAAAGCATAAGTGCGGGTCAAAGTAGGGAAGTTCATATTTCCAAATCTACTAAGCATGTTGAAAATTCTAGTCGTAGTGATGGAAGCTATTCTAACTATATATATCCCTCCTCAAGTCTTAACGCTATATATCCCTCCTCAAGTCTTGCAAATAATCCAATGAATATAGATTTAACTGTAAAGGGTGAGACTGTTGCCATGGATGTTTCAGTGCATTTACCTGATGTCGCTAATGATGAATATACATATTGTCAGGTTTCGAATCATGGCCATATGTCTGATAATTGGACTGTCAAAAGAAAGAACAAGCGTCAACAATAAGTCAACATACACCATCCGCAGTGTCACATGACGGTCTC
Organism: Pomphorhynchus laevis; assembly: GCA_012934845.2. Classification (NCBI taxonomy): domain Eukaryota; kingdom Metazoa; phylum Acanthocephala; class Palaeacanthocephala; order Echinorhynchida; family Pomphorhynchidae; genus Pomphorhynchus; species Pomphorhynchus laevis. The sequence goes on from WNNJ02003694.1 coordinate 28,526, forward strand.
AAATTGCAAATTGGTAATAATAGGATACACACCGCTGATTGATGTAGATCTGTTATTCTGGCCAATGTAAGAGAATCTTTATTTGAAAACACACAAGTATGTGTTAACGAAGACGTCCAGCGTGTGAGATTTATATTGACGCAGGTACTTGGTTCTTGCAATGTGAATATTGTCAAACGTGTTATACTCATTGCATTATTTCGAGTGGGTAAGCGTGATAAACTTAGTACTAGGCCGCGTTTACTCAAGGCCGTATTTAGGGAGCAGTCGCATGCTGAATAATTCTTCGGAATTCATATTGTTTAAAAGGATCTAATGTTAGTTTCTTGAAAGATCTTGACGCTCTTCAAAGGGAGAAATTGTCTCAAACTAAGAAAGAAATCGCATCTCGTGTTGCCCTTGGTAAGATCAATCTATGTGTGCAAAATTTTCAAGTAGTGAGGCGACGCATTCGAATCAGTTGGTCCCTACTAAATGTATCGCCTCTCGTGAATGTGGAGGGTTGTGGCAAGGTCTTATAGCATATAAGTGCCTAGCTGATTTGGGATCTGAAGTGTGTCAGATTGCTAGAGATGATATTACTACTCGCACTGGTGTGAATAAAAGTAATAGCATATTTTATTGTAATGTTCGGAACTTCTTAGAGAAAGTCGATGAGCTAAAGTTTAGGATCGAGTCTGTTAATCCAATTATAATTGGTATTACATAATCTTGGCTTAATTGTGATGTATCCGATGCTGAGCTATCCATCCCAGGCTATTCTATGTTCTGTAGTGATCGGATAGGGGTAAGGGTGGTGGCGTAGCTCTCTTTATGAGAGACGAAGTTAAGGTGCGTGTTTTGAGTAAGTCGTCTATTGATAGAGTTGAGAGTTTGTGGTGTCAGGTGAAGTTTGATAAGAGCTCACTCATCATACTGGGTCTTGTGTATCGTGCTCCTAAGGCAATATCTGAGAAACTCATTGAAGAGATAGAGTTGTATACGCGAATAGATTGTGATATTGTGATGATTGGGGATATAAATATGCCAGATGTTGAATGGACTTCAAATACGGTTCTTCCTACTTGTGATAGTGAATCTTGTGACCTTATGGAGTGTTTTACTTATTGTGGTCTTGCTCAATTTGTTGATGTACATACTCGCTTTTCAAGTTGTAGTTCTTCCCTTCTTGATCTTTGCCTATCGACAAACAGTCAATTAATCAGTAATATCCAATATGATTCTCCTGTTGGTTTGTCTGATCACTGTGGAGTTAAATAAATATACAAATGAGAGTTTCATCATGCTCGGTACAAACGTCAGATTAATGTCTTTCGGGCGAACTATGATGTTATTACATCACAGCTACATACAGTAAGTTGGCCTGATCCAGCTGTTGTCGGAATTGACGAGGCCTGGGATCATTTTCGCGTGACGCTTTATTCTCTAATGGTAAAATTGTCACGTTTGAAGTATAAGACTAGTCGGAAAAGCGCTCGTTGGTTTGATACTGAGCTGGCTGCTGCGATGAAGGCTCGTGACTTCAGTTTCAAATGCTTTAAGGGTGGGTTTTGTGAATATGGTGTTTATAAGCAGGCGAGAAATTTCTTCAATTCTTTAAAACGACATAAGCGCTATTTATTTGAAAATTGTCTAGCTCATAGTTGTAGACATGATTCCAAAGCTCTCTTTCTATATGTGAATAGTAGTAGGAACGCTAATAAAACAATTGGCCAATATTTTGATAGCGTTATTGAAGACGACCTTGCTGAGATGTTCTCAAGGCATTTTTACTTGTACAAAGATACTACAAACGAGTATTCTGAACCTATCCAGAACAGTGAGACGATGAGTGCTAGTGTTTCATATCCTAGTTTAGACAGCTAATTTAATAACTCCTGAGAAAGTTTTAGCTGAACTGCATCGTCTTAAAGAGACAAACTCCAAAGATGCTGATTTGTTACCTTCGATATATCTTCGTCGAATAGCAGACTCAATATTTACACCACTTTGTAACATATTTCGACAATCTATTATTGATACGACTCTTCCAAAAGAGTGGAAACAATCGATCATTCACCCCATCTTCAAAAAGGGTGATAGATCTTCAGTAGACAATCACAGACCAGTAAGTATTACTTGTTTATGTTGTAGAATGTTAGAGCGAATTATACATGGTTATATGGTCAAGTTTTATAGTGAGAATAATGTAATAGCTCCTGAGCAACATGGTTTCCGTAAGGGTTATTCGACAGTTCCTAATCTGTTCGCAGCCCATCTTGATTGGTCAGCTAATAAAGCCGTATCGATTGCTACTGACATCATATTCTTCGATTTCTCTAAGGCATTTGACAGAGTAGACCATAGATTCCTCCTAAATAAACTAGAGAAAAGTGGCATTCCATTTTTGCTTGTTAGATGGATTGAATCGTTTTTAAGCAATCGTAGTTATTGTGTGCATGTAGATAATTTTTACTCTTCTTCGCGGCCATGTAATATAGGGGTGCCTCAAGGTTCAGTATTGGGTCCATTGTTATTTAGTGTCTACACCAACGATCTCCCGGAATTTACTGATTCTCGGATGCTTTTATGTGCAGATGATTTGAAAATCTGGCGGGCAATTCGTTCACCCAATGATATAGTTAAACTGCAACGGGATATCGATGAAGTCGAAAATTGGGCTCTGCTCAATAGATTGATTGTAAATATATCAAAATGCAAACATTTACGTGTTTGTGGCGGAAATGCTCAATCTTTAGCTAATTATAGCTTTTAAAGCAGTGATATAGAACGAGTGAACAAATATAAGGACTTGGGAGTGTGGATAAACAGTGATTTGAGTATCGTCACACATACTGAACATGCTTGTTCAAATGCGTTGGGGATAATCGGTCAACTTCGACGCACTTTCATTGCACTCAATCAATTTGCCCTACGTCCGCTAATCTTTGCTCATGTGTTGAGCCGTCTTCTATATGCTACGCCATGTGTCTATCCCCAAAATTCAAAAGAACATATTAGTTCAGAGAGGGTACTTCATAGAGCTACCAAGCTAGCACCGCAACTAAACTTTTGACGTACCCTGATCGATTAAAAGCACTTAGACTTGAGACTGTCACGTGGACACGCCGGTACATCGATATGAGTATGGTCTGGCAAATTCTTAATGATTTGGATCATCCACTTCGAGATTGCCTTCATTTGCGCTCATCCAATATCCTCCGAGGCCATGGTTTAACCATGCGACGTGAAAGGATAAGAAAATCACGAGCTGTCCAATTTGATCGGCGAGTTGTATCTCTGTGGAATAGGCTTGGAGAGTCAACAGTGTTCAGTAGCAATATCAACGAATTCAAAAAGAAATTACGGATGGAAGGTGCCATGGGGAAAGCTGCTTTTCCGTATTTGTGATACTTTTATTATTTTATTTTTTTCTGCAGTGAACCAGCCAATTAAGCCATGCTTTTATTATTAAGCCATGCTTTCAAATAAGCCATGCTTTTAAAAAAGTTTGAGATCTAAAGTAAATACACATTCTGAGATATAATAACATACAATCAATCCAGCAAATTTAACAGTTTTAACGCACAAGGACAACCATCGACGCACTACGACAACCATCTACGACAAACATCGACGACAACCATCGACGACAACCATCAACGACAACCATCGACGACAACAATCGACGACAACAATCGACAACAACCATCGACGACAACAATCGACGGCAACTATCGTTTATGGGTGGACGCAAGAAAACAACTAAGACCGACACCAACTATTGACAACTGCAAGTACAGTGCTCGATACACGACTGCAGCGTCTGGACAACAATCACCTGCGACAAGAATAAGGCTAAAGAAGACTTCGTATGTGGTTTTTGTGCCAACAAACTAATATGCAACCTTTCAAATAATCACATATCAACATCCAACACGTCAACTCAAACTACCCTCGTCGTTTCTAAAGTCCTTTCTCCACCCACCAACCCTGCCACCATATACACTTCCCATTCCATGTCATCTTCACTCCCCGACACCCCACGTCCCGTCCTTCCTGTCTCGTTTCTCAATAACTTGCATCCATCAATCAAAATCACCTCCACCAACCTCCACTATCCTTCCACTCATAACCTTTCCTCACATCGCTTGCCACCCTCTTTATTATCATTATCCTCTATGTCTCCCGTCGTCAAACCAAATCCCTCCAAATCATCAACTGCCAGCTCTTCTATCGTGATCTCACCTACTCAAGTCAGTCGTCCTCCTTTACGGAAGCGCTTTGCTTCTCGCGATCGTTGCGTCATTGTTACTAATATCACACCTTCTAACTCCTTATCTCCACAAGCACGTCTGGACCACGATGTTTCCGCCTTCAGATCCATCCTCTCGTCAATTGTTCCTGCGGATAAACCATCCTTTTTCAAGGACATTTCTCCTGTCGCATTCATCCGTCTACACAAATCTTCTCAATCTAATCCTTCCCAGCACCCTCTCCTAAAAATTGTTTTCAAGCATCGCTCTTACGCGTCTTCTGTCCTCTCTCAACGATTCAAACTCACGTCATCTCCAACCACTCGAATTTTCCCCGATCGCGCCCCTTCCGAAATCGCTCAAATCTCTTCAGCCCGCATCGAAAAACGCCGTCGCGAGGAAAACGGCGAAACATCACTCGCCATCCGAAACATAGACGGAAATTTTCAAGTTGTCCACACCCGTCCAAAAATTCGATGGCGCTCCATCTCTCCTATGTGTCTTCTCCACTAGTCTCTTTCGCCACAGCACACGGTTTCCGCCTCGGTCTCCTCAACACTAGATCTATTCTCAATAAATCCGATCTTATCCTTAACCTATTCACCAAGCAATTCATCGATCTCTTCTGCCTCACCGAATCCTGGCACTCAGATTCCGACGACCTTTCCATTCGCCGTCTGCTCTCTGCCGGTTGCTCCCTAGTCGAATCCGCCCGCCCCCTCAGCTCATGCCCTTCTAAATCCTCTAATCATGGCGGCATCGTCGCATTCGCGCGTAACCCAGCGTCTCTTAGCAAAATCAATCCCCCTTTCAGTCTTTGCTCTTTTGAATTGATCACTTGTCGTTATTCTAACCCGATCACTCTAGATCTCGCCATTGTATACCGTCCTGGTTCATCAGCTCCTACAGCCTTATTTTTTACCGAACTCGCTGACCTCCTTTCTCATTGTTCTTTGTCCTCAATCCCTTCACTCGTTCTAGGCGACTTCAATATCCGCCTAGACCGCCCCTCTTCCACAGATTCCATCCGCTTCATCAACATTCTATCCAACTACAATTACAAACTAATCTCCACTGCCCCACACATATACTTGGCGGGGCACTCGACATCATCGCTGTCCCCGATCATTTTGCTGCCCACACCTCACTGTCCATCTCTGATCCTGGTCTATCCGATCACTTTCTTATCACCCTTGATCTCGCTCGCAACCACACCCCTCCTCACACACCTACAATCCTACGTCGCCCTTGGAGAAATCTTGACCTCTCCCTTATTCCGCTCTGCCTTACTCAAATCGTCTCTATCATTACCCACAATAACATATTCATCTCCGCACGATCTCGCCTTTCTTTTCGACTCTGAACTCACATCTACTCTCGATATTCTCTTGCCCTTCAAGTCTCACCCACACCGTCGCTTGCACCGTGCCCCATGGTTTGACATCCAATGCCTACTCTCAAAGCGTCGACTCCGCCATGCTTTTCGAGTCTATCACCGCTCTCTCAGACGCGATTTCCGCTCAATCACTCCGTCTTTCCGTGATTCCTATCTTGCTCTTCGCCGGTCTCATCTCAACCTACTACGTACCAAATGCAACTCCTTCTGGCAACATAAAATCATCACTTCATTCAACTCTAAGACTCTGGCATACTTTTAACTCAATCCTTGCTCGCTCCTCTTCGCCGTGCAACATCAATGCCAATGATTATTCGTCATTTCTCCAGACTAAAGTATCCACGTTGCTCTCTCACACCCCGGTCTCCATCCTAACCCACTCTGCCCAGTCTAATATCATCCTCCCGGAACTCTTTCATCTTCTCCCTGTCTCACCTACAAAAGTATCATCTGTCCTCATGTCCTTGCCCAACAAAACCTCACCTGCCGATCCCTGCCTACTCAGGGATCGTTTGAACTTTCTTTGCTGCTTAATAAACTACTTACAATTATTCCTGTCAGTTCCAGATTATTCCTGTCAGTTCCAGATTATTCCTGTCAGTTCCAGATTATTCCTGTCAGTTCCAGATTATTCCTGTCAGTTCCAGATTATTCCTGTCAGTTCCGCTCGCTACGCTCGCGGATTGAGCTCAATCTATCGATAAAAGGTTATGCCTAAAAAAGCGCGATCTCAGATCCCTGTTCCTGATCAACAATCTTCCACATCTAAATGCAATGATGGTTATACCAGCTTTGAAGTTGGATGCGATTCCAAAGATTGCGATGTATGGACACTTATTCGTGTTAAAATATCCGACCACTCAGTGTATAAACTTAAACATTTCACTTGCGGTTTTTGTACATCAGTACGACTACTACAGTTATCCTGCTCATCTACTCCTGTATCACACACTACCACTCAGACCAATGCTGTTTTAGATGTTTCCCTCGCATCAACACCTGACTTCGCATCATATAATCCCATTATTGAACCTACTCTCTCACACACTCCTCGTTCAACTACGTACCAAACTTCCATTAATCTTTCTCATTCTAACAATGCTAACGGCAAAGCTTTTCATCTCGTACCTCCTCTTTCCTATTCCTCCCCCAATCTAAATAAATCTCAAACTTCTTTATTCTCCTCACGAACTCCTTACTCGACCCCCCCTGTATCACCTCTCAATAATTTACACCCTTCCATCAAAATCATTTCCAGTAACATTTCCGATCAACTAATTCAACACTCCATTCCTGTCACTCATGCCCCAACCTATTTTAATTCTCCTTACTCTACCTCCCAAGTAACACTTCCCAATAAGTTACATCCTTCATTTAAAATCATATCCAGTCACATCTCTGATCAACCGATTCAACACCCCTCTCCTGTCACACTTGCTCCAACCAATATTAATTCTTTATCAAGCACCCCTGTCATTTCCACTTCTATCTGCTCATCTACCTCGACTCCAACCAGCTCTGTCCGTCCACCACTTCCACGAAATCGTTTTCCTTCGCGCGATCGCTGTATAATCATATCAAACTTAAAGCTTTCCGAATCTGCTTCTCCACAATCTCGCCTCGATGATGATGTATCTGCTTTCAGGTCTATCCTAGCAACCATTCTTCCTGATGATAACCCATCACTCTTCAATAATATCGCTCCTGTATCCTTTATTCGTTTAAACAAATCCACTAAATCAAATCATCTCAGTCCTCCACTCTTAAAAATCGTTTTCCGACATAGTTCACATGCCTCTTCGGTACTCTCCCAACGTTTTAAACTTCTTACCACTTCATCTACTTGCCGTATCTTTCCTGACCGCTCCCCTTCTGATATTGCCCAGCTCAATTTAGCTCGCATTGAAAAACATCGACGTGAAACAAACGGCGAGTCATCCTTATCTATACGTAAAATCAACGGAAATTTTCACGTTCTTCACACAAGGCCAAAAATTCGATGGCGTCCCATCTCTCCCCCTTGTCTTCTTCGCTAGTCGATCTCGCTCCTAAGCATACTTTTCGTCTTAGTCTATTCAATACTCGCTCCATTCTTCATAAAGCTGATATGCTTCTCGACATCTTCGATCAATTATCTATCGATATTCTCTGCATTACCGAATCCTGGCACACTGACTCCAACGATCTTGCTATTCGTCGTCTATGTCGCTCTGGTTGTTCTCTAGTTGAATCAGCTCGTCAAATTACATCTCATACATCTACTGCGTCTAACCATGGCGGTATTGTTGCCATTGCTCGTCACCCAATGTCTTTACGTAAAATCAACGTTAACATCCGTTACACCTCGTTCGAATTACTCATATGCAGATTATCAACGCCTTTCCCTCTGGAACTTGTGATTGTATACCGTCCAGGTTCAGTTGCCCCATCACGTATCTTCTTTAACGACCTTGCAGATCTAATGTCTCACTGTTCATTGTCTTATACTCCTTCTTTTGTTCTCGGTGACTTTAACATTCGTCTTGATCGCCCGTCTGACTCTGACTCTATCACTTTAACTAATCTTTTTTCTGATTTTAACTATAAATTACTTTCAACAAGCCCAACTCATATTCTCGGCGGTGCTCTCGACATCATTGCTGTTCCTAACTGCTTCAATGACTATACCTCCTTGTCAATTACTGATCCTGGTTTGTCCGATCATTTCCTTGTCACTCTTACTCTTACTCGTCCCCATCCTCCTTCTCCGCCTTTACCATTATCTACACCAAGTCGACCCTGGAAGCTTCTCGATATCCCTATTCTCTGCACATCCTTACTCAATTCTTCACTCTTTTCACTTCCTCTTAACTATCTCTCTCCCGATGATCTCTGCATTCTGTTTGATTCTGAACTTACGTCGATCCTCAATAACCTTCTACCTAGTCGACTTCGACGTTCCCAGCGCTTGCGCCATGCTCCCTGGTTCGATTCTGACTGTAGTCTTTCTAAGCGTCGACTCCGTCACTCTTTTCGTATGTATAAACGCTTTCTTAAACGTTCACCCAACTCACTCCCTCCAAATCTTCGTGATTCCTACTTTTCTCAACGCCGTTCACATCTCATTCTTATACGTACTAAACGTACTCTCTTTTGGCGAAATCAACTCGAGTCATCTTCCAACTCGAAATCTCATTGGAAAATCTTAAACTCAATTCTTTCACGATCATCTACCCCTTGTAATATAAATCCTGATGAATTTTCTTCTTATCTACAAACTAAGCTATCTAATTTACTTTCCCTACTACCCATAGCCCCCTTGTACCCACTCTTATCTTTAAATACTTCCCTCCCAGAACTATTCCACCTTCTTCCCGTTTCGTCTGATGAAGTTTCTTCGGTTCTGCTGTCATTACCTAATAAAACCTCTCCTTCTGACCCAATTCCCACTCACTTACTTAAAAATATCTGCACTTTTATCTTACCCTTCCTAACCACATTGTTCAACTCGTCCATCCGTAGCTGTACATTTCCTTCCATCTGGAAATGCGCCACTGTTCGTCCTATCATCAAAAAGCAATCTCTCGACTCTTCACTACCATCTTCGTACCGTCCAATCTCACTTCTCCCAACCCTCTCTAAACTCCTTGAGCGTCTCGTTCTTAAGCAAGTTAATACATATCTCTATTCCTCTAACTTATTTCCTCCCTTCCAAGCCGCTTTTCGCTCTAATTACTCTACCGAAATTGCATGTCTTAAAGTTTATAACGACTTACTCATATCGCGCGATCATAAATTATGTAGTGTCATAGTTTCTCTTGATCTATCGTCTGCTTTTGACATCGTCGATCACTCGATTCTTCTCCATCGCCTTCGTCATGATTATGGCTTCTCTTTACCCACTGTATCATGGTTTTCTTCATATCTATCAAACCGTACATTTCGCGTATACTCTAACTCTTCTCTCTCCCATCCTTCGTCCATTCCGTCCGGTGTTCCGCAAGGCTCCGTATTAGGCCCTATACTTTTCTCTCTTCTTCTTGGTGATTTGTCTTCGATTTCTCATAAATTTAACTTCCATGTTATGCAATATGCTGATGACATTCTCATCTATGCTCATGCACCTGTTTATCGTATTCGCGATCTTAGTGTTTCTGCTTCCGACTGCCTTGTCTCAATTTCCAATCATCTTTCTTCCCTTCGCCTTTCTCTGAATCCTGATAAATCCAAAATTATGTGGATCCTACCTCGACGCCTCGGCTTCGAACCTCCCTCCGTATCATTAAATTCTAAAATTCTTCCTATCGTTGATAATCTCGTTTTCCTAGGCTTCCATTTTGACAACCGACTTTCACTTAAACCTTTCGTTAGAGATAAAGTACGCTCATCTACCTTGATACTCCGCAACCTCCGTCAAGTTCGTAGATTGATCGATTTCCCTTCTTGTATGACTCTCATATCATCTCTCCTTTTTTCTAGACTCGATTATTGTCTTAGTCTATTTTCCAACTCACCTAAATCCACTCTTCTTCCCCTACAACGCATCGTCAACGCAGCTGTCCGAATTCTCCTCCGTCTTCGTCGTTTTGATCACACATCCTACCATCTTGCTTCTCTCGATTTGCCTACAATTTATTGTCGTGTTCAAATTCGTCTTCTTATCGTTGCTTTCCGCCTTGTAACTTTTCATACCCCTTCATTTCTCAACCTTCCTTTTCTTGATAATTCTCGTCCTGTTTACTGCTCCTTGCGTTCCTGTAATTCCCTTCTTTTACATGTCCCAAACTACTCTACCTCCTTTGGACTCCGCTCCTTCCTGGTGGCTGCTCCTCTATCGTGGAATCATCTGCCCATTCATATACGCCAATCAACTTCCCTGCAGTGCTTCAAACGACAAATCCGATCCCATCTGAACAATTTAACTGCTTGACTTTCTCATTTTTGTTTGTGGACTTGTAAGCGTACAGCTTGTACGCATTTGCCACATTAAATAAATTTGTATTATTATTATTATTACTCACATATTAAAATCTATATGCTCATCGATATCCCCATTTCTCACAACCTTGTTTAACTCGTCTATCCGCAGTCGTATCTTCCCTTCACACTGGAAATCCGCAATCGTTCGTCCCCTCCTTAAGAAACAATCGCTCGACCCCTCCCATCCTTCTAGCTATCGCCCTATTTCACTACTCCCTACTATTTCTAAGCTCTAAGAAAACCTCATCTTAATACAAATCAACGATAATCTCTCCTCATTTAATCTCTACCCTCCTTTCCAATCCGCTTTCCGCTCTAATCACTCGACAGAAATCGCATGCATAAAAGTGTACAACGACTTACTCATTTCTCGAGACAAGGCTCTATATAGTGTTCTCATCTCCCTCGACTTCTCCTCCGCATTCGACATTGTCGACCACTCCGTCCTCCTTTCTCGCCTTCGTTATGATTACGGCTTTTCTTCCTCCTCCGTAGCTTGGTTCGCCTCATATCTATCCGACCGTTCCTTTCGCGTCTGTTCTAATTCATATTCCTGCCCTCTCATCCCTATTTTTTTGCGAGATCCACAAGGTTCAGTCCTAGGTCCCCTGCTTTTCTCTCTTCTCCTTGGCGATCTCTCTCAATTTATCAAACCTTACTCCTTTAACGTTATGCAATACGCCGATGACATCCTTATCTATGCTCATGCACCCGCACATCGCATACAGATATCGGCATTTCTGCCTCCAACTGTCTTTATTCTATCTACAAACGTCTTTCCAATCTCCATCTCGTTCTAAACCCCGACACTCCAAAATAATGTGGATCCTCCCCCGTAAACCAAACATATCTCCTCCCATTGTATCTTTTGCCTCATCGATCATCCCTATAGTCCACAATCTCACTTTCTTAGGCTTCCATTTCAATAATCACCTTTCCCTTAAACCCTTCGTCCGTGACAAGGTCCGCTCGTCTAACTTAATTCTTCGTGACATCCGCCGTATCCGCCCCCTTATCGACTTCCGTTCTTGTATGTATCTTCTTTCATCGCTTCTTTTCCCTAAAATCGATTACTGCCTCAGTCTTTTCGCCAATTCTCCAAAATCCATCATCCTACCCCTACAACGAATAATCAACACCGCCGTTCGAATGCTCTTTCGTCTCCGTCGCTTCGACCACACATCCACATATTTTGCCCAACTGTCCTGGCCCACCATCCACATCCGCATCAAACACTGCCTTCTTCTCGTTACTTTTCGTCTCATCGCTGTCGGCTCCCCTTCGTTCATCAACCTTCCTTTCTTAGACGATACTCGCCCCACCTCGCTATCGCTTCGTTCATGTCATACCCTCTTACTCCACGTTCCTAATTACTCCAACAACTACGGTCTCCGATCCTTCCTCGTCGCCGCCTCACTCGCCTGGAATCAACTCCCTCTCGACGTCCGCCGCGCTCCCTCCTTTATCACATTCAAACACCTCCTCCGTTCACACCTTCTCGACACCTGATTCACAGTTTTGTTTTGTTGTGGTCATGTAAGCGTGCGCTGGCACGCATTTGCCACGTTAAAATAAATCTTTTTTTTATGTGCTGTTGAAACATTAATAATAATAGTATCAACAAATTCGTATATTATGCTTTAAGAATTTAAAAACAGGGTTCGTTGCAAATTTAGCATGTCGGAGCGTTCAAAGAACTCAATGAAAACTAATTTTCCTGCCAATGCAAAAAACGAGGTAAGTGGAGATTTAGCTTCTCTTGAATATATTTCGGAGGGGGAACTCCCCCCGGTACCGAAATTATCCAACCTCGTGATTATCAGACTTTTGGTGCCTCTGCAAAGGCAGAACATGCCCACATACATTTCAGAACAAGATATATCAGCCCTAGAAACTGATTACAAAATCTCTAACGTGCGCTTTATAAAAGGGATTAAAGGCTTCCCCATTCCCGTGGCGTTCTGCAATGCCCCGGTTGATGAAGCTCTAAAAATATCGATTTCGACATGCAATCCTTTTATGGGGTATAATTTGAGATTTTCAATAATCGAAACCGACTCACTAACGTACCCTCACTGCAACAATTGCCATCAGTGGGGGCATTGGTCTGCTGGCTGTTCTCTACCCCATAAGTGCGGCGTGTGTGGTACAACTGCTATACATCCTGAGAAGTGCGAAAGTAAGCCATTTTGCGCAAACTGCAGTGGTGAGCACCCCGCATGGTCAAAAAAGTGTAAAATCTTTAAAGCGTACCAAAAGTGACACAGGGGTGTGACAGCAAAACCGACTAGCTTCGTAGAAGCTGTCTCATCTAACAAAAAAGACGATAGGATGCCGGATACGGAAATTCTTAAACTTATTGAAATGCAGCATCAGGCATCAATGATTCAACTTGAAAAATTGGTCCAAAAATTGGTGGGTCAATTAGCGGAATCCTTCCGTTCTATTCCTTCTGGGAAGACTAACAATATTAAGAAGCCACCAAAATCTAAGAAACGAAACGGGTCAGCGCTGAGCATAGCTGCTCTGAAGCTTGCTCGGAAGGATTCGATCTGGGCTATGGCTAACGAGGGAAATGAAGATATCGCCCGTGGGCAAGCGACTCCGTTTGTCGTGACGGGAAGCGGTAAAGGCGACCTTTTCGCCTCTAGTTGCGACTAGGTGGAGGGCATCCCACTTCGGTAACACTTACGCAATGGGAAGTAATCAAGGGCCTTTTTCACTGAATATCCTTCAGTGGAATTCGGGAGGTGCTTCCGCCCTTAGCCTTCTATCTGGTAGAGATGCAGATGTTATAGTCCTTCAGGAGACGCGGTCTATCCGTCTCCCCCAGGATATTACTCGATTTATCCCTAAGCACATATACACCCACATTACTCCTTACATAACCCCCTCACTCCTCTTCATCACAAGGTCTTTTAACCCTAGTAAAAAGCTCATTAAGATCATCCCTCCTATTAAACTACTCTTGTCCAGCCCTATCTTGTTTAGCTATATCACTTTGTAAGAACGGTAAGCGTATAAGCATAGCCAATGTCTATATTCGGCCAGGAGAAATTCACAAGAACCGTGACCTCCTGGATCAAATATTGGGGAGCGGTTATGACATGTTACTTGGTGACTTCAACGACAGAACTGGTCGTTGGATTAATGCAGCACTCCGAAGAGCAAGGATCGACTATCTTATTCATTAACCACCTTCCCCAACCTTTCATTGCTCTACAACAAATTCTCTCCTCGACATATTACTGCTACATAAGATGTGGTTGTTGAAACCCATTTGCACCGAGCAGTCGCGTCAACAACATACCACCTCTCATGACCTAATTCGCTGGAGGCTAGAGGACGATACGTTGCTTAGAAGAAGGTTTCACTTTGACCCTATTAGAGTGGCCTTCTTTCAGGCAGCTATCCAACTCTTCCCCAGAATTGGAATTGAGAGTTTGACCGAATTTAATTCCTACCTCTCATCGCAAGCTACCGCGATCCTTTCGACTACCTATAAAGGTCGAATATACAATCCTACTCCAACAAAGCTCAAGGTCCTAGCTAAAATGTTACACCTTCCCAATCTCTCTGTTTCCATCAGACATATCCTCTCGAATAAATATTGGAGCTCCAGATATAGGCTCCAGCTGAGCAGGGATAGGGCAAGCATTGCTCGCCTAAACCCTTCTCAGGCTTCCTTCTAAAAGATATTCAAGAAGGAGAAGTTTGTTTGCTGGAAGGATAGAGCCTTGGTTTGGATTGGTAGCATAGGCCTTGACAAAGTTTTAGAGGAGTCACTTTCCTTACATAATTATGGAGCCACTCAATCTCCCCAACCAATCCCGCCTTGGTGTGACTTCAGGAGTAGGGACTTATCTGTTACAGATATCCTTAACTCCTGGGGACCACTCCCGGGCACCTCCAAATCCCACGCGCCACTCACCACTCGTGTCTGTCAGCTTTTGACATACAGTCAGAGAAAGGAGGTCGCCATCACAATGCTATTAGCCTCCCCGTCTGACATAGCGGACATCAACATCAGCCGTCGAGTTTTTTACCTAAAAAGAGATTAATCACTTGTCCTAAAGATCTGCGGCCCATCTCGATTCAAAACGCCCTCATATCCATCTACGAGAAAGCGCTTGCGCGTAGAATCCGCGTTCATTTATGTAGGCGTAATTTGATCCCACCGAGTTTTCATGGGTTTGTCAAAGGGCGCTCGGTCTATTCAGCAATTGGTGAAGTGCATCAGTTTTGTCAGGATAATAGTCATCAGCTTGCTGTGGCTGTTTTTCTTGATTTTTCAGCTGCATTTGACCGGATCTCCATTCCCTTCGTTATCTCCTCTCTCAGGTCCCTCGGGTTGCCTGCGAGAATTGTTAACAGGGTGGAGATATTGCTGTACACCAAGCGGTTCTACTATGAAGACGACCCTGATGCGCGTCAGTTCTACCCTATTACGGGTGTACCTCAAGGATCCCCACTTTCTCCTATCTTATATCTTGCTGCATCCATTGTTCTATTCAAGAATTTTAAACGTGATCAACATCTAGTGGTATATGCTGATGATACCACAGCCTTGTTCTCTTGACGCAGGTGCAAAGATGATCTCTGACATCAGCCGTTTCTTTTTAAGATTAAAAGATCAGTTGCCCCCATCCAATCTTATTTTAAACTCCTCTAAATCACAGGTGGTAGTCTTTAATGGCGTTCCTGCCACCAAAAAGAAACTTAAGAGACTAGCACTCTCTGAACTCTCCTCCATTTTGCAACATCAACCACTCCCCATCTTCACGAGTGGAGTAAAATATCTGGGGTTCACCGTTATGGTGAATTGGTCGGCGAAAGCTGACCTGGATAGACTTAAACGTATCCTAAAGAAAGCTAGGTGGGCTCTGAAACAGGCCCAGCGTCTGTCACTGAATGGGATAACCCAAGTGCGCCTCTGGGGTACTTGGGCTATCTCGGGATTAGTCTTCTTCTCACGAGGACGTCCCCCAGAACAAAGACTAAGGTTTCTCAAGCTCCTCATCTCGAGATTACCAACCATAGTCCGCCTTGACTGGACCCTTAGGTGTGTGAGAGACCCCGAATGGTTCAGTCAGAGGGCGGCGCGCTGGTGTGGCCGAGGGGCTCAGATCCCTCTGGACCTGAGGCCGTGAATATAAGTTGAAGATTTCAAAATACAAGTCGTGAACAGCTTCTATTTAAAGTTTTCTTTGATGTTTTTGTTTCTTAAGTTTTTTTATCAGTTATATGGTTTTTAATAAAACCCTTACTTACTTACTTAATTTAAAACTGATCATGAAATTTTGAAAAAATCGAACAACGTCGGATTTTTTCGGCTATTAAAGATTACAATTAATAAAGATAAAGATTAATAAGATAAAATTAGATATAATAGATAAGATGATTTTAATGGATAGTTATCATCTTAATCATATTACATTTACTAAATGTTCAGTTGGAAGTTGGATACGACAAGCAGGGATGCGATGTTTGGACACTCTTCAAGGTGAGAAAAATTGACATTGCGAGATACGAAAGTATCTCGCAATGATATTACATTTCATTTGTCTCGCAATGATATTACATTTCATTTGTCTCGCAATGATATTACATTTCATTTGTCTCGCAATGATATTACATTTCATTTGTGATTATTGCGTGTGTAACGACGCACGATTAAATTTAACTGAACTTGTAGCGGAGAAAAGCGAAGAGTCGGCGCCAGCTCTTCGTGTTGTCGCACAGCGTTAAGAAAGGATCTCCCACTGCAATTCACAACATCCCCCACAAGCATTTGATCAGACTTTTTAACTTCACCTGAAAAATGTGTAGATCTAGACACGAACAGTCTGAGCTACGAAGAGAAAACACCTGAATTCACAGATTCGTTTGTCTCTGTAAGATCATGTAGCGGACCTCCGATTTCTTTAAAATCAACTGACTTGCAACTTAAATCTACTAATTCTTACTCCAATTTAGTCTCCCAAAATAACTCATTAACTGCTCCTACTCGCCGGACTTATGATAGGTCACAGTATCTAATCTCCCCTACTGAGCTGCAGCAATTAAGAGTTATCCACCTTTATAGACTTGGGAAAATAAGATCAGATAACAGTCCACTCCTTCTTAAGGTCATCTTAGTAACGCCCGATATGTGTACATTAGCTTTAAAATACGGTTATCATCTTGCAGGTACTGGATTGATCATTCGCAGAGATCTTTCGATCGAGGACAGAACTCGACTGAAATAAGCAAAGAGCGAACTTAGTAACAGGGTAGCTAACGGTAAAAGTAACCTCACCGTCATAAATTTTCGTGTAGTGCGAAGCAGGACTTCAACTCGTTTCTGAATTCGTTCCATTGGCAAAGGTGGAAACATCGGGGAGCTGCGAAGTCTTTGTGTAACACGAAACTACCCAAGAAGTGACAGTAAATGTCGATAAGAGATACGAGTATTCCGACCCAGTACACTCCACACATGCCCTCCTGGTCTTATATTCAAATGTCTTAAGTCTCATTAATAAAATAGACGAAATTCTCACTCTGGTTAACAGCACCTCATTTGAAATACTTGTTTTTACAGATTCGTGGTTAAAATCTCACATCATAGATTCAGTAATCTCCATCGATGGGCACGCCATTATGGTACGTAACAGACCATAAAAAACATATTTTCTCTCTAGGTGTCTTTTATCGCCCCCATTCGCTCCAAAACCTCACGTACGTACTAATGATTTCAATTTTAGATCTTTTAAATGTAACAGAAAAAATTGTATAGTTTGTGATGTTATAAATAATAATTGTATTGTAAGTAATACGAAAGTAGAGTATTACTTATATGAAAAGTAAGAGTATTACTTATACGAAAGTTTTGTGAGTAATACGAAAGTATTACTATTGTGCTTTTTTCTCGATTATACTTGCAGCAGTTCCGGCGGACAAGTAGTAGACCTAAAAAAATTTTGGTTTCTTATAAACATACATTGCAGATTACAGAAAAATTTGGTTTCTCATAAACATACAATTATAATTTGAGCTTATAATTCCGAATTGGGCGATTAGAAATTGATAGATTCGCTTGATTGATGTTAGGACTCGAGCAATCCTAGAAAATATTTTCGTTTCTTATAAACATACAAGTTTCAAATTCTAAGCTGCTAACAAATAACTATTTACACATACAAATTTCACAATGAAGAAAGCAAATTCGAAGAGAGCGTCAAACACTATACATATCACGCAACATCGTAATGCGTATAAGCGGCTAGAGGTCGAATGCTGCAATAAAGGCTGTGAAGTGTGGTCTATTGTCGACATTCCTTTAAATACCGAGTCGTCACTCAAGAGCAAGGACTTTTATTGCGGCTTTTGTTCTGCTACAATGATTTCGGCCCTCCAAATGAAACTAGTGCAAGATATGGTTTGTGATGTGAATTGTTGTGATATATCGTTACCTATCAACTTAAATGACGTTCGTGTCTCTCAAGACAGCACGGACCATCAAACTTCGATAAACACTTGTACCGTTAATCCTGTCGTTAAGCTGCCATTAGATGACAGTTCAACTCCTGACCTATGTGAACCGAGGATTGAATTACCTTCACTGTCATCTACGCATCAGCACGATAATACTTCAAATGTCGAACTTCAAATGCTGTCATCCTTTCAGGACAAAGAAAAATCGGTCATTCATGTTGAACAAACTACACCAGCTGTAAACAAAGGAAGGGTATGGCGCAACACTCTATTGCAACCTACACGAAACGCTGGATCGACATACCATCAATTGGGTGAAATCAGAGGTAGCGATTCGAGTGGGGCCATCGATAGAAAACAGAAGGCCAAAAATAAGAATAAATCAGGAAATTATTTACCTTCAAATGGTCAGAGCATTTCTTTGGACAACGCTCCTTCTACAAACTACCGTTCGCATTCAGATAGGTCTTGCAATATCTTATTTAGTGGTATCGCTGAATCAAAGGCCAGTAACTCACAAACACGTATGAATGATGATGTGTCCAGCCTCCGTACTGTGTTCTGTCAGTTACTCTTAGAAGGTGATGAGAAGCTAGCTTCTACTCTGAAGGTTACAAAGTTGTTTCGACTTGGAAAAAAGGTGGTAGAGAAACCAAGATTGTTGAAAGTTGTATTATCTTCCGCAAAACATGCAGACCTTTTGCTCAAACGTGGTTTTCGACTTAAAGATTATCCACATCGTATTCTTAAGGATCTGAGTCTCGAAGATCGTTTAAAGTTGAAAGAAGCAAAAACAGTATTACGAAACCGGCTATCTGAAGGTGAAACGAACTTATGCATACGAAATTTTCAGGTTGTCAGGTGGCACCCAGTAGTTCGTTGGAATCCCATAACGATCAACAGCGTCACTTAGCAGTATCCAGTTTGAATTTTGCTAGTTCGTCTGGAAAAGGTAGTTTCAACAGTCATTCATCGCAACTCTTCAATAGTGTTAGTTTCAATTCTGATCTGGGACACTTAGTTTCATTCAGCAAATTATTCACCGTTCCTAGTAATCCCTTACCACAACCCACACGCTATTTATCGATTGGGTATTCTAATCTTCGTAGTTTGCCTGCTCAAATAGTGGAGTTGAAGTATCACATGCTTTCTCATTCGTATGACATTTTCTGCGTTGCTGAGTCCTGGTTGCATCAATATATTGTCGATACCACTGTGAACATTCCTGGTTTTCGCCTTATACGAAGCGACATGATATCAGGTAGGCGAGGTGGCGGTGTCGCCGCGTATGTCAGAGAAAATTTCCTCATATCTGAGGTGTTGAATATTTGTGACCCTTGTGGGTCTTTTGAGACTCTATGCTTCCGTATTGATCACTCAGCGACCAGTATGAATTTTTGCGTCGTGTATCGATCTCCGTCAGTAATTGCAGATACTGATCAACTAAAACTTATTTTACAATCGGTATGTTCCTCCCCTCACTTTATTCTTTTGGGCGATTTTAATCTTCCACGATCTAGATGGTCAGACTATGTCTTTTCTGATGGTAGTTCCACGGAAAGGGAAATATCTGAGTTCCTTGCTGAGGAACTCATGCTGATTCAGCATGTACAAGAACCAACTTGCTTAACTTCAAGATCGGATTCGGTACTTGATCTGGTGTTTTCCAGATATGTAGGAGACATAATCAAAGTTGATCATCTCCCTCCTTTAGGAAGTAGTGACCACTGCTTGCTCTCCTTGACGGCTGTCCCTTATTCCAGATTCTGTCCACCTTGTTCAAAAACTTACAAACGTCATTGGTCGAAAGTGAGAAGAGAAGATGTTTTGAGAGTTTACAACCAATTCCCGTGTACTTTTATGAACACGGACAAGCTATCATTGAATATGATCACTGATTACCTACATAAATTATCTGATATTCTTGCCCCTATGCGCGAATCCTCTTATGCTGCTAAGTCACCTGCATGGATAGATTCCAACGTCAGACAACTAATAAGTTCAAGAAATTGTTTATGGAAGCTTCAGCGTTCTGATTCTAGTTTCTCTGCCAGATATAAATATGTTCGAAATCTTTGTACTAGAGTGAAAGCAACAAAACGATGTGCATTCGAATCGTCTATCGCTAATAATGTAACACGAAATCCAAAGCTATTCTGGGCTTATGTTCGTCGCAACATAACCCTTAACACAGAAATCAAGTATGTCCTGAATGCAGAGGGATGTATGATAACTTCTCAGAGTGGTATTGTGGAATGCCATGCTACGTCTTTTTCGCTACCGACAAATAATTCACATAGAGCTTCTATCACTTCGCATGGTGTAGCATGAGGGTAATCTTCGCGTTTTCTTTTAGTAACGATTAGTGAGATTGTAAGTCAGCTTGATCAGCTTGACCCATTTAGCTCTACTATCCATGATGACATTTCTCCGTTTCTCTTGAAGAATTTATCTAGATATTTGGATCCTTCTCTTCGTGCTATTTTTGAGAATAGTTTGACCAGCAGATGTGTTTCTGATGTCTGGAAAACTGCCATCGTAGTTCCGATCCCAAAGAAAACCATTGCAACGACTTGTACCGACTATATACCAATCAGCCTGACTATTTGAAATGTCAGGCTGATTGGCCTGACATTTCATTTATCCGGAATAACCATCGAACACTTATGCCCACGAATTATACATAGATGATATGCCGATGATGAACTATGCTTTGGTAAGCCTGCTGAATTACTGGAGTTATGGGAACATGTATGCTAGATAGGTTCCCGATGCGGTTATTTCATTAATAAAAGCAACTGTCAAATCTTTACTCAAAGCTGTAATCAGGTGGAGACGGGCTTGTTATTCCGGAATACGGAGATTGAAATTATGAATTCAGGGATGGGAATACTTGGTTTGGCAATTGGGGATACAACTTTCGTCGACGAATTCGCAAAATCCAAAGTACACGAGTGGATGCTTTTAGTAAGCAGGCTTATCGATATTGCGAAGGATAATCCACAGATTACTTATATCACCTTTACGCAGTCTGTACAGTTCAAATGGACATTTATTAGACGGACGTTTTTGTATCGACAGGAGTCCACTACGAAATCGAACATTATATAAAAGCAATGTTTTTACCCAGCTTAAGCGAAGTCTGAAAGCAAAGTGAATAATGTTATATCAAGCATACCATATCATATAAAATACAATATTATAATAATAATTGTTATATGCATCAGAACCTCAAAGCTGCGACTATGTCAATTGTTGCTTCAGAAGATCCCATCTACATGGATTGCAGCCTGGCGTAGGACCCTTGAGAGGATATTATCTCTATGGTGAAACTGAAACCTATCCTCTCTACTCGCAGATACCCGAGTTCTCCAAAAGAATAAATCGATCCATCAAAATAGTCGACATTCTAAAAGTAAACCTTGGTCCAAAAGATTTGTTCAGCATTCTTCAACAGTAAGACGAGCTCAGCGATGAGGATTCTAAGCAATCCTTCTGGATCCTCAAAAATTTCTATGCCTTAACAGGCATAGAAATTAGTGAGATAAGAATAGCGGATTGTATGTTGTCTTTGTATGTTGCCAAGGAGGACTTGGTATTAGTGATCCTCCATAAGCCCTGAGCTCGAATGTGAACGTTCAAAACGACAATGTTAGCGATTCCAAGATGGACTTTTAGGAGAGAAAATCAGGGCTAACCAAAGAGATATCGGTAATATAATCAGAAACAAAAGAGCACACCAATACAATTATAACACGGAAGGTGCTAAACAATAGCGATTCCGTCAGTATGTGCCTACTGATTGCGAAAGTTAAAGGTACATCATCATGGCTGTCATGTAAACCACTATATGTTTACAACATGAGCTTAAGTCCAGCTAAATTTTGAGATGCCCTGGCGGCTCGTTATGCATGGAATCCACCAGATGCATCACAATTGTCAATGTGGTGAAGAGTTCAACCTGACACGTGGACTATCTTGCCAGACAGGACGTTTACCTTCAGTCAGGCATAATATTATAAGATATTTGATGGCTAAAGAATTATCAATTGTCTGTCCCTCTCTAGATATTGAACCAATACTCCAGTCTGTCGCTGAAACTGTGGTATTCGAGCGTTCAATTGCAACAGTTGATTGTGAAGCCAGGTTTGACGTCGAATGTAGAGGACTGTTTGATAGTAGACGAAGCGGTACATGTTGGACTTTTGCACTTTTAACCATCTTGCTCCGTCTTATGTAACCTACAATCAAACCACAAGGTTTCACTACCATGATAGTCAAAAGCGAGCCAAATATGAGGAACGAGTAACCCAATGCGAAAGATCCTCCTTTATTCCCTTTATCATTTTCGCAAATAATGGAATTGGTCCGGCTGCTGATTTGATGATAAAAAGAGTGGCTTTGCTGAGCGCATGTCGGGGATTACAGACTTTTAACGAAATAATTTTTCAAAATCGAACAAAATTGAGTATGGCAATGGTCAAGTCGACATCAATGTGTATTCGTGCCGCAAGGTCAACCAGAGGCAATCCTGCTCGTTTGCACAACACGAAGCAGCACATGCTGATATATAAATGAGATAATAAATTAAAGGACCCATTTGCGGGTAACCTTTTCAATTGCAAAATCATATTCAATAAAATGTTTATTTAAAAAAATATTATTCTAATTTTATATGGTTTAAAAGATTCTTGGTTCAACTACTTACATTTTTATTATAACTACTTACAAATATTCCTGTTAGTTCCGCTAGTTACGCTCGCGGATTGAGCTTAATCTTTTGATAAAATATCATTGACTGATTAAAAGTTTTAATATTAAAAGATTATAAAATATTATAATTCAACTTACAATTATTATTTAAAAGATTATAATTCAACTTACAATTGTCTTGATTAAAACAAATTACTCACAGTAATCTAAAAAAGAAAACGCACGTCCAGGGCGCGTATCGGGGTATGCATTCGAAATGGCCCAAGGACACCCCTCAAACGAATCTTTATGCTGTATTTGTAACGGGCCAGCCGCCGTATGTAAAAGTTGTAGATGCGCAAAATCAAAACTAGCATGTGTGAATTGCAGAGCATCTCGACGTACAAATAGAAACAGTCATTTAGATCCAATAAGTACAAAACACGCAGTACAATATTATCTCAACACAAACGAGTGATATACTAATTGTGTGCAGTCTGGCGATCAAGTGCGATTAGCTTACGACACGGTACATTCTGTACAATATGAAAATAAGAATCCAATGGATGCGAATCATCTAGCCAAGCATGCGATTCGTCGACGAATTATTCACTAAGAAACATTTTCAAAGCAGTGATTAAATGGACTCCGAACCTCTTCCGCTTACCTAAGTGTCAGTACGCACATGATTTCATGAACGAACTTGCACGAATATAGGAAAACTTCATTATGAAATGTGATTCTTTAATGAGTGCGGTCGTGTTTGGCCACTTGATATTGCTACGCTCAAAGCGCAATGACGTTTAAACAACTAAACGGACGATCGAGAGAAGAATGAAGTTGTGGACAGAGGGTCAACTAAAATAATTATTTAATAATAATAATAATAAGATTTTCTTACTAGTACAAAAAACAGTGATAAATAATGTGATTAAAAAAGTAAGTCAAAAAAAAGGAAAAACAAGAATCTCTATCTTTCTTATTCCAGTCTTCTTACTGATATTACAGCCTCAAATCCAGAGGGATCTGAGCCCCCCAACCTATCCAACACGCCGCCTTCCGACTGAGCCAACCGGGGACTTTCACTCCACGAAGAGTCCAGTCGGTGCGGACTATGCTGGGTAACCGCGAGACGAGGAGCTTAAGAAACCTTAGTCTTTGCTCTGGGGGACGTCCTCTTGAAAAGAAGACTAATCCCGAGATAGCCCAAGTGCCCCAAAGGCGCACTTGGGTTTTCCCATTCAACGACAGATGCTGAGCCCGTTTCAGGGCCCACCTAGCTTTCTTCAGGATACGTTTGAGTCTATCCAGGTCAGCTTTCCCTGACCAGTTCACCGTAACGGTGAACCCCAGGTATTTTACTCGACTTGTAAAGGTGGGCAGTGGTTCTGAGGCAAAAATGGAGGAGAGCGCAGAGAGTGCTAATCTCCTAAGTTTTTTCTTCGTCGCAGGTGATCCATGAAAGACAACCACCTGCGATTTGGCGGAGTTTAAAATAAGGTTAGATATGGGTAACTGATCTTTTAATCTTAAAAAGAAACGGCTGATGTCAGAGACTACGTCTTTACACCTGTGTCCAGTGAACAGGGCTGTGGTGTCATCAGCGTACACCACAAGACGTTGTTCGCGTTTAAATATTTTGAATAGATTAATAGAGGCAGCAAGATATAAGATAGGAGAAAGTGGGGATCCTTGAGGTACACCAGTAATAGGGTAGAACTGACGTGCATCAGGGTCGTCTTCATAGTAAAATCGCTTGGTATACAGCAGGATCTCCACCCTGTTCACAATTCTCGCAGGCAACCCGAGGGACCTGAGAGAAGAGATCACAAAAGGAATGGAGATGCGGTCAAATGCAGCAGAAAAGTCAAGGAAAACAGCCACAACTAGACGATGGCTATTATCCCGACAAAACTGCTCCACCTCACCAACTGCTGAATGGACCGAGCGACCTTTGACGAACCCATGAAAGCTTGGAGGGATCAAATTACGCCTACTTAAATGGTCGCGGATTTTACGCGCAAGCGCTTTTTCGTAAATCGATATGAGGGCATTTTGAATCGAAATGGGTGGCAGATCTTTAGGGCATGAGCAGGATTTTTTCTTAGTAAGAAAAACTCGCTTACTATTATTGATGCCTGCTACATCGGATGGGGATGCTAAAAGCATTGAGACGGCCACCTCTCTTCTCTGATCAGCTGTCAAAAGCTGACAAACACGAGAAGAAAGTGGAGCGAAGGATTTGGAGGTGCCCGGGAGTGGACCCCAGGAGTTAAGGATATCCGTAACAGATAGATCCCTACTCCTGAAGTTACACCAAGGCGGGATTGGTTGAGGTGATTGAGTAACTCCATAGTTGTGTAGGGCTAGTGATTCCTCCAAAACTTTTTCAAGGCCTACATTCCCTATCCAACTCAATGCTCTATCCTTCCAGCAAACAAACTTCTTGAAAATCTTCCAAAAGGAAGACTGAGAAGGATTAAGACGAGCGATACTCGTCCTATCCCTACTCAGCTGGAACCTGTATCTAGTGCTCCAGTATTCATTCGAGAGGGCCTGTTTGGCGGAAGCAGAGAGATTGGGGAGGTTCAGTAATTTTGCTAGGACCTTGAGTTTCGTCGGAGTGGGATTGTATATACGACCTTTATAGGTAGTCGATAGAATCGCTGTAGCTTGCGAAGAGAGGTAGGTATTGAATTCGGTTAAACTCTCATTTCCTATTCTGGGGAAGAGTCGGATTGCCGCCTGAAAGAAGGCCACTCTGATCGGATCAAAGTGAAACCTCCTTCTCAGCAACGTATCCTCCTCTATCCTCCAACGAATGAGGTCATGAGAGGTGGACAATTGCTGGCGCGACTGCTCCGTGCAGAGGGGTTTTAACAGCCACCTCGAGTGAAGCAGTAAAATGTCGAGGATTGAATTTGTTGATGTGCAATGAAAGGTAGGGGATGGTGGTTTGTGAATAAGATAACCATTCCTAGCTCTGCGAAATGCTGCATTGATCCAACGACCAGTTCTGTCGTTAAAATCCCCAAGTATCATGTCATAACCGCTGTCAATAATACTATCCAGGAGTTCACGGTTCTTGTGAATTTCCCCTGGACGGATGTAGACATTGGCTAGACTGAGGCGTTTACCGTTCTTACTAAGTGAAACTACTAAACAAGACATGGCTGGACAAGTAAAGTTTAATAGGAGGGAGGATCTTAATGAGGATTTAACTAAGGTCAAGAGTCCTTGAGACGAAGAGGAGTGAGGTGGGGTTATATACGGAGTATAGAGGGAACATATATGCTTTATGATAAATCGAGTAAGGTCCCGGGGGAGACGGATAGACCGCGTCTCCTGAAGGACTATAACATCTGCGTCTCTACCAGATAGAAGTCTAAGGGCAGAAGCACCTCCCGAATTCCACTGAATGATATTCAGTGAAAAAGGCTCGGGTTTACTCACCATTGTGTTAGATAAGATGGACGGGGGAAGCTATCCTAGACAGAGCTAGGTGCGGGAAGGTTGCCCTTCCCACCACTAGCTCCATCCAGGGTCGCAACCCCTAGAGCAATATCTTCATTTCCCAAGGCCAAATTCAGGAGCTTTCCAATTTTTATTGGGGGGACGGTCCGGGCGGACGCGCCCCTTTTCTTTGATTTAGGAATAGCAACTTCGGACGGTACTGGCGGCGCCGAAAGGAGGGCCCCTAGAAGGGGGGCCAGCATTTGCTGGATTTGTGCTAAAATCGTCTTTTTTGTGTTATCCAATAAGTATAGTAAATCTTTGTTGGAAACTGAATCGGAGGAACTATCGGTCGTGACTTTGGCATAGCTTTTGTTAGGGGAAGAAGCAACTGGCATATACTTATTTCGATATTCTTTAAAGGATCGGCAACGGTGGGACCACGCCGGGTGATCTCCGCCACAGTTACAACAGACCGGATTGGCATCGCATCTGTCACCACTCGACAAGGAGGGACATAGAGCGTTCGTGCAGACGCCGCATATTTTTAATTCTTTACAAGTGGAGGCCCAATGCCCCCACCTATGACAATGATTGTGATGTCCCCTCAATCTGTTTGAATTTTGAAGTTCGAACAGTTTACGACAAACATGTTCCCTCTGTCCTTTTTGAACATTAAGCGTTGTCCACACAAACATCAAATCATATGACTTTAAAGATTTCTTCACTGTGGTCACACCAAGTGCGTGGAGTCGAAAAATGAATGAGAGCTTGCGTTGGCTGGGTACAAGATGTGTGGCCTTGCGTAATATGGATTCGTACAGGTTCATCTCTGTCGTAGTTTGAGGGTGGCAGGCAGGTGAAGCGTATCTCATTAAAGATAAGACATAAGCATTGTAAATTAACTTAAAACTGGATGCGTCAAGCTGGCCAATGGTCCTTCTAATAAGTCCTAAAATTCGACGGCATTTAGCAACTGTGTGACTGGTATGTGGGATGGTCGATAAGCTTCTATTTACAATCACTCCAAGGTCTTGAAATTGGGAAACTGTTTCAATTTCTCTTCCGTCAATGGTATATGACGAATTGATGTGTAGATGTCCGATGCGCATATGTTTTGACTTATCGGGGTTTAATACCAGTCCCCGTTGATTACACCATACCTTAATATTATCAATGTCTCTCTGGAGTATCATTGGATCTCGGCTATCGATTATTGGTCTCAAAATTTTCAAGTCATCGGCATATAAACCACATGGACTAGAAATAGCTGTAGTGAGCTCGTTGATGTAAATAATGAAGAGCAATTGACTGAGCACCGATTCCTGAGGAACACTGCGTCCAGGAGTTCTTGTCTTTGATATATGTTTATTGGCCAATACAGTAATCTTCCGATTTCTAAGAAAGGAGTTAATCCAATTTAGGAGGGTTCCTCTGATGCCGTAATGTTCCAGCGTAATAAGGAGGACATCATAGTATATCCGATCAAATGCTTTGCTGAGATCGAAAAACAAAAAAACCATGCTGGTTGTCGCAGAGTACTTGGTTATCTTCTAGGTGCCCGATGATTCGTTTAAAAAGCAGTTTCTCTAGCACTTTACAAGCAACGCAGGTAAGGCTTATGGGCCGATAGTTGCTTGCTAGATTACGGTCGCCTTTTTTGTAGAGAGGTCGGATTATAGAACATTTCCAATCTGATGGTATACAGCCTGTTGACAAGGAGAAATCGAATATGGTGTGTAAAGGTTCATATATTACTGGTGCAAGTTCCCGAAGAAGAATTGGAGGAATATTGTCTGGTCCTGCCGTAATTGATCGTGGTAGCTTTAGAAGTTCGTTAAGAACCTCAAATTTATCAAATGGAGTAAATTCGTAACACGGATATTGAGCAGTGGAGAATCTGGGGAAATACTGACAGATAGGACTCTAGCGTGAATTGATCTAGGAAAATATTGGCAATTGCTTTGTCATCAGATGTGAGCTCACCGGTTTCCATAAATATAGAGTTAATCTCAGACGTAGTTGATTTTAATGAGCTGATATGTTTGAACAATTTACTGGGATATCTTTTTGATGATCGACAAAAATTGGAAACGAAGCACCTGCGTTTCTGACGTTTGAGTGCCGTAACTTGATTTCGTAATTCCTTGTAATCGGTCCAAGAACAATTCTGTTCTTTGAATTTTTTGTAAATTTTGTCTCTTGTCTTAATCATTTGTTTAATCTGCGAGTCAAACCAAATGGGAGTTTTGTGGGATGTGCGCTGACGTTTTAAAGGGGAGAAGTAATTTAGAGCATTGATCAAGGTAGATTTGAAATTTTCATAGCACTGATCTATGCCAATTTCATATGGATTAGGCCATTGAATGTTTTGAATAGCTTGCGTCATACTTGCGAAATTCGCTTTGAAGGGATTCAATGACAGAAAGCGCCAGCCTAATGACACAATGATCACTGTGGCCAATAGGGGGCTGAGAGAGATTTCATCAATTGTGGGTTCCCCTCGTGATAAGCAGAGGTCTAAAATGGCAGATGATTGCTTCCTCCTTCTAGTGGGTTCGTGAATATGCTGGGTTAGATTGAGATCGTTGAACGTATCAAGGAGATTGGATGATTCAACATCACAACCACTGTCAAAGTATATAGGTCCCAATTGACATGAGGCATATTGAAGTCTCCTAGGATAATGATCGGTGATAAGCTTGTTAAGTGATGTCGTAAAGAGATGCCAATCTTTTCAGTTGCGGAGCGCGGAGATCGGTAAAATAAACCGATTTTTAGTTTCTATCTCTCAGGAGAAAATACTGTTGCTCACAGATATTCGTTGTATGAATAATCTGATACAATGCTTTGCTCGATGATGGTTAACGGTTGCTTGACGTATAATATAACTCCACCTTCTTTTTAAGGCGGTTCGATCCGATCGTATAACGAAGTAGCCTGGGATTGAGATTTCATTATCAGATATATCGTTGTTAAGCCAGGTTTCGCTCAATGCCATGATGTTCGTGTTCATTGAATTAACGAGACACAATATTTCGTCAAATTTGTTGTACATGCTTAAACAGTTGGAGTACATGGCGGAAATATTATTTTGAGAGTAACGGCAGTGGTGAGGTGTCGCTGTTGGTATTGAAATGAGATTGATGTTTACGTGTTGGATGTACGAATCTGTGCGGCGGAGAGTATCGATGGAACGGTTAGACGGATTCCGAGGCTGAATCGCGTATTTACCCTTCGCCGCACAACTTGAAAATTTTTCACAATTAGATTTTTTTCACCGTTTTGAATTCTTTGTTGAAGCTCTTTCCTTGCAGATTTCAATCTGTTTCTATCTTCAGTGCTGAGGTCAGGTAGAAGTCTGATACTGGAGCCCCTTAACTTAAAGGAATTCTTGATGATTTGCTTACTAGTCTCGGGGCTATCAACAACAACTTTCAAAAGCCTTGGTTTGGTACCATCTTGTTTCTTCCCAATGCGAAAGAGGTGTATTACCTGTCTATTTTGTTCGACTGATATTTCTGTTGGGAGAACAGTTGAAAGAACTTGCTTTACTGAATCAACATCATGTTTAATCCGGATGATACTGTTTGGACTCGGTGATTCGTTTAAATTTACTATGATGAAACGTTTACCCTGATCGAATGTTCGGCGTTTATGTCGTTTAGGCTCAGATAGAATAAGTATATTGGCGTTATCAGTGTTGTTTACATTGGAATTGGTATAATTTATCATTTGTTTGAGTACTTCATCCATTTTATATGGACTATGGGTTGTTTGAGGACAATAAAAAGCTGGGAGAGCTGTGTGATCTGGTGCTTCTATGTTTGTTTACGGCCTTGGATATGTCTTCTAGGTGATATGGAATGTTTGTTTCTGTGTACCCTTGTAAGAAATAGTGGAATTCTCTAGATTTGACGAATCTAGGAAATCAGATTTAAGGTTAGGTAAGGAAGTTTAAAGGGTTGTTGCCTTTACGATTCGCGATCTTGCTTGTCCTCGTGTCCAAACTCGAGTGGGGGTAGATTTCCGGAATATTGAAGTATCAAATGTTGCCATTATGTTGATCGGGGCGATTTCATTGTCTAGCGATGGTATTGTATCTTGCTCGAATACTTCACATGTATAAGGGATATCTGATCGTAATGGTTTATCAGTGTCTTCGATTAGTGAGCGTAGGTCGTTAATAGTCTTATTTAAATTTGCAATTGCTAGAGCTGCACAGAAACCACAATAGAAATAACGACTCGTTATTGCTTGAGAACTGTCTGAGCGAAAGCTTACTTTGGTTCATATTGTGCAGCCGTGAGAGTCACATGCCACTTCATTATCTACGTACCCAACCGACTTTGTTGTATCGTTGTATTTCGCTTGTTTGTTGGTCTTTGTCATATTTTTGTCATATAATAAGATATTGTACTGGAATTCAAATCTCCATCAACTTTTCAAACGAAACATTCGTTATTGAATAATGGATCCGACCAACAGATTTCGTTTATTGTGGTATCAATGAAATTTGATTTAAATTTTAATTTTAAATTGTAAGAACTTATTATAATCAAGACAATTTTAAATTCTTTAATCGTTGAAGTAATCGTTGTAATCGTTGTAATATAGTTGTAATCGTTGTAGTCGTAGTAATCGTAGTTTGTATGTTATTTATTGTAAGTAGTATTTGTTATCAAGATAGTTTAAACTAGTTGTCATGATCGTCACATAGCAAGCGATCCGGTGAAAATTAAGTAGTTTGATATTGCGTGCCTGTATTAATTTGATATTAATACAGATTTTTCCGCGAGCGTAGCGATCTGAACTGTAATTGTAAGAACTTATTATAATCAGGACAATTTCATATAATATATTAAATTGTATAATCAGGATTGAAAGAAGTTATTTGTCAATCAGGTCAGATCTGGTAAACTTTCTTCAGTAATGGAATCTTTAAGTGCAGCTCAAAACACCGGTACTTTACTCCATCCTGACGATTTAATACGTTCCAAATCCGTTCGAGAAATCCTACTAGAAAAGCATCCAACAGCAGACGTTGTTGATACACAATAGAAATTGAAAATTACTATTGTGAGCCGGTATTTCATCCATATCTATTCGAGGCAATCGATGGTCGTACAATTGCATCAACAAGCAAGCGCGTAAAGGGAGGGGCTGGCCTCTCTGGACTGGATGCCTTTACCTAGTCAAAAATGCTACACGCATATGGTGAAGAGTCCATAAAACTTGCAAATGCATTAGCCCAATAAGCCAGACATTTAGCAACGGAAATAGCTTCTCCAGAATCGATGCGGTCTTTATCATCAAATCGTTTAAAAGATCTAATTTAAAAAAACAGTGTGAGATTAATTACGTTAGTCGCCGTATAATGTCTAAGTCAATTCTAAACATTGCTTAGCCTCAGCTACAAATAATATGCGGTAACCATCAAGCTTGTTCAGGTATGAGTTTCGGTGCTGAATGTGTAATGCATTCCATACGATCAATATAAAAAAGCAAATCTGATTAAATTATACTAAATTAAAGCTATTTCGCTCGTAAGAGCGAAATAGCTTCAATCAAATATGCTATAAAGCAGTTAAAATAATTATAGTCAAAAGATTTTGTTGTCAAGGTGGCATATACTTTTAAAATTTCATTTTATTAACGTGGGAAATATTGGGAAATCAGGGAATAAAATTTATCACATAACCCAGTCCATGATCACACTCTCGGAAACAATACAACACAAATTATTCTCGTCGACGTCTTATTTTAGAGCAAATATGTTAATGAAGAGATCATTAATCATCATTTTTCAGCTATCATTTTTTGAAATTATAGAAAAACGTACAATATCTATTGGAGTGGGAATAAAGCCTATCAACAGATTCGTCCACAATCCGACGCAATCAATTTGTTCAAATATATAACGCTTTATTTAAGCAAACAGCAAAGCATTCAAAACAAAATTATACGCACATTATTATCAGGTGTATAACGTGTAACAAATAGGCTGTATAATATTCAAAACATCTTGTTTTTTTGAAATTCATCGCAATTTCATAATGCACCTTGAAAATAAATGAGTTTTAACAAAAAACTTTTTGTCAAATGATTTGTTTATCGAGCAAATAATTAGGAGGTTTGTTCTATAAAACGCTGTGAAATCAAAATAGGACCTTAATTTTTGTAAGAAATAGAATTTCTATTTTTTCTATTTCTAATCAAAATAGGACGTTGATTTTTGTAAGAAATAGAATTTCTGCAAAAGTCAAGTTTCCATTGTTATCTGAACGAAGTTGAAGTATTAAAGAAAACCTCATTAGAGGAATTCAAACAAGTGTTTGTCTTCTCATATTATATATTTCTAGTGAGAAATAATTTACGAAAAGTAGTTTTAACGAAAATAAAAATGCAAAACTTTAACGATTGATGCTTTATTTATACAATAAAGCACCTTAATTACTAGTCTTTAAATCTCTGTTGATCAAATTTTGTTAATTTTTTAAATTATATAATAAGTTAAAGATTATATATAAACTTTTTAATAATATGGCATATAATTGTTTATAAATTATTTATTATTTGTAGTTTAATATATTTATAAATCACTTCAATTCGGCAAGTGACTTTTAATTTGTAATTAAAGATTTAATTTGTAATTATGACTTTTTACATAAAAAAAATTAAAATAGAGAAAATTCGTTTCCAATCCGAATTATTACAAGAAGGCGAGGAAACAGGAATATTTATTTGATTAGAAAAATCTAATATTTCGATGGCACTACGGCACGTCATCTTCAGGGTCTAGAAATAAAACACAATAGTAAAAGGAATTAGAAAGTGCAAAAAATAAAAAAAATATATAAAAAATATTTATCCATTGTCTATCTGTACTGATGTTGGCAAACAAAAATTTCTAGCAAAGTTTAAACTAAGCTTCAATGTGATGTCTGCTTTATTGTTAGGGACTATGCAATCTTTAAAAGTTTCAAGATACATTGCTTCAATAATATTGCGCTTGTTTTGGTAGTTTCTTTCTTCAGTGGTGTATTTAGGTTATTATTATTATTAGTACCAACTTTGCAAAATATTCCAGACAGCTTAGAATTCATGAATAATTCAACAACGAAAAATAACAATGCGCGCCTAGACATTTCATGTTATGGACTACAGGACAATCGATATGAGCGGACGTTTTTTGACGTCAGTTTTTTCAGTACATGCTCCGTCATATGCCAGCAGTTCGCCTCTCGTCGCCTTTGAATATGATGCAAATCGCAAAAACAGCAAATACAATGAAAGAATTGTCAGTGTGGAAGAAAGCAAATTTATACCATTAATTTTTTCATCATCAGGAAGAGTTGGATCGCGAGCTCTTAAGCTACTCAAGGACATTGACTCGATATCATCGAGGTTAAAATCAGAAAAGTATAGTGATGTATTGGTTCACCTTAAACGCAAGATTAGCTTCTCGATTGCACGTGCTTCTTCACTATGTCTGCGAATGCCGCGATCAAGTAGAAGACATCCAATCTTTCCTGACAATAAATCTCATTTATAGGCCCGTTTACGGGAACCTAATTTCTGTAAATTAACTTTTCTTTTTCAAAAAAATTATAATAAAAAATTATTAAAATGAAATAATGATGATTTTTTTAAAGAGAAAAAATTATTTATAAAACTAAAACAAATAAAGTTAGATCAATAATTAGCTGCTCTCGTCAGCCTCACTGATGGCTACAACGTTGTTTCGGGTTTTGTTAACGGATCCTGGTTTTGTTCTTGCGCTTCGAAGACACGCGCTGGCTGAACGGGAGATCCCAAAGGCGACACGGCGCTTAATGCGTGACACGATGTGCGCGTACGATTCATTTCCTCGGCGAGCCTTAACTGCAGCAATTTTCTGGAATAACCCATTCGCCTCCTTTCCCATGCCACCGGATGATGAAAAAATGAGTGGAATAAATTTGCCCTTTTCAACAGTCTCGATTCTTTCCCAATATTTTGAATTCTTTCTGGACGAGTTATATTCGAATGCGGAGTCAACAGATTTGGAAACGGTCGATTGAGCAAAAATGCTAAATAGATTGACGTCAAAAAACGTCCGCTCGAATCTCTCATTTCCCAATCCTCGACATGATATGTCCAGTCGAGCACCCAGGTCACGACTGGTCGCGTTGTTTTCAAAATTCAAAGTATCTGGGACAGGTTGCAGTCTAGGTTCAGTCTCAACGTCACGACTAACTGACGTTAACTCCTTTACAATTATGTCGCGAACCGCATCGTGCCTTATTGATGGCAGACCACCTTTGCGACAAGATAGTCCATGGCTCAAGGTCATTAAGTCACCACATGGACATATGGAACCAATCAAATCCCGCGGGGTTTGACCATAGCGTGCGGATAGGGCATCCGTAAACTCTTTCGCTGACAGATGAAAGTGCTCACTTTTCAATGGAAGGGCACTTAGCCATGATGACGCACCATTTCTCTGGGCATGTTTTATTGCAGTCCGCACAGTCGTGTTCATTTTTTGAATCGTATCTGACAAACGACGGTTTAGTGAAGTTATGCGACCCGTTGCCAAACATTGAACCAGTTTTAATTGAGAGTTTCGTAAAGCTTGTCCTGTAATTCCAGACTCGTATGTATGGCTGATTGCTAGCGAAAAATCATAATCTAGTGAGGATGTAACTGCAGGGTCATGTACTCCCAGTCCGCCTAAACTTAATGGAGATGTCAAGATAGTATCCCATCCATTTTCGGTTGGCAACCCTGTCATTTTTGGCAAGAGTTTATCCCTTAACAGACCAGAAACAATTTTCAACTGATCGGTGTTGCAATCTATCGTTCTTGTTATGTATGTCCACTTCGATTGGATTGCTTTTGTAAGGCCTATGTATGCAACATGAGGGTCAACATTTGCTACTTCAGCCAAGCTTTCGAGAAGACTGACCCAACCATCGACGCATTGGCTGACTTTCATTGCTTCATATTGTGGTGTACCAATAGCGGAGCCTAGTACTGATATTCCATATAAACTGATCTCTATATCGGGCGAAGGGTGTTGGTCGATTTCGAGGCTTCGATGTGAAAGCAGTTTTGATTTGCTTGGATTCACTATATAGCCATACTTTGGACCTTCCCTCATTAAAACATCCCACACTTTCTTGATATTCGGTAGGTCTCCGACAAAATTAGCGTCATCGGCATACCACACCTCATGAACGTTAGGAACGCGTTGGTTTGTTATTTTGTTGAACGCATTAGTCACATCGATTGAAAGGAGACACGAATCGGGTTTTTTTTTGTACAAAGATCGAAGCTTGTGGACGGCATGCTCAACACCACATCTTTGACCTGCAGCTGTTTGAACATTTCCTGCGACATCCTGTATGTCATCTCTTACAAGGGTGAGGATGGCCTTTGAGATTATTCGTCGAGATGTGTCCGAAATGCCTATTGGACGGATACCACCATTGCTCTTTTTCAATGCGATCAGTCTGCAGCTCGTAAACGCTTCTAAGATTTTTGGCGGGATCGGCTCAGTTGCAATCCAAATTGCGAAACTTGCCAGCGACTGTGATAACATTTGAGATTGAACTCCGAAATGGGTTAGCATATGTTGCCAGGCAGTGGAATCAAGACCTGACGGACCTGCACCGCCTTTGGTTCGCCCGCACGCAGAAAGGATACTATTCTCGTCAATGGCGTAAAAGCGGCTGGCGTGATGCTCTTTGGAGTTTGGATGCATCGATGTGAGCAACACTTCGTTTGGCGGAATTTGCGCTGAGGGATGAAGGTCCTGAAGTCTCGATAGAACTGATCTTCCATTTACGATTTCATCAGGGCGTAACACGGCTGATAATGCTTTTTGTTCTAAAACAGAAGTGGAAGCTGTCACCTTTCCTGATGTTAGAAGTTGCTGGTAGCGACGTATCCAATCTTTGCAATTTTGTGTTCGTTTGCTTGCTAGGTGGCGCTGATAGTAGTGAGCCTCCTTGTACAGAACTCCATATTCCTCCTCACACCAGCTTTTCAGACGTCTCTCCAGGACTTTTCGGATGGAGGAAACCCTAGCGGTCGGAATACGTTGTAAGATAAGCTGGGACAATACGACTGCCTTTTTTAGATAAGATATGTCATGATCACGTTCGTGAATTGCTTTTGAATACAACGATGCGAGGGTAGCAACAAAACGATGACTAGCTGAGCATACAGGGAGGATAAAAAGATTCGGTGCCCAGTGGGAGACATTATAGTAGATCTCATCAATGTTCAATGTCATTTGATTTGGGGCATGTGCACTTTCGTGGAAATGTAAATTATGACTCCTATTTGCAATGTTTTTATCATTTGAAAGTATTGATGTTGTCGGGTTTCCCGAGTTTGTTTCTATTTGGCATGTGCTACTGTCAACATTGTAATCTGTATCAGCTTGTAAATCCCTCGTTCCCTTTGCAACAAGTACGCTCGCTTGTAACGTTTGAAGGATGCCGTTCCGGCAGTTAATCGCTCTGCAATTGAAACATGACGTTTTGCTCTTTGCGCATTTACAACCCTTGCATCTAGCTGCAGGACCATTACACGAACAACAAGGGATCACTGATGAAGGTTTTCCTCGTACCATTGTAACTGGAACAAACTGTGAGAATTGTCAAGATTCGATCGGTTTGAAACGTTTTCACGTACTCCGGGAGAGCCCTGGACGTACGACTTCGTTGACGTGTGTAAATTTAGATGGTGTATACTGTTTTCACGTAATCTTTTTGAGTTGCCGATTGTAGAATTTTGTAAGATTTGTGAAACGCAGTCCTCTGAAACGCAGTCCTTGTATGTTATTTTATCTCAAATGTATGTTTATAAGAAACCAAAACTTTTTTTAGGTGATGACTTTCATAATGATGATTTTTTTATAATATAAATTATTCAAAAATAAGACAGCTTAAAGGTTACCCTCTAATGGGTCCAAAGTGGCAATTCAAAAACTGAATTTTTAGTTCAAAGGGAGTTGATCGTACAAATCGACTTAGAGTGGTGCGTCCTTATCGTGAATTAGAGTTCCTGGTTCTTGATACCTGTTTCGCATAGCCATCGATGTGGATTTTATAATAAGGAGTGAAATCCTGGCTCTTTCTTGACGGATCAAATCGGGATATGAAAGGTTGTTGTTGCTCGCTTTAAGTGAAGATATGCGCTTAAGTATCGAGTCCGCTATCTTTCCAATACCACCAACAGTTGAGAAAATCAACGGGTGAAACGAAGCATTTTCTATTTTCGCAATCCGCTCTGTATATTTTGCCTGCTTCCGATTTTCATGGTACTTGAAGGGATCCTTCATTGTATCCAAGGAATAAGACGGCGCTAGGTTGTTGAAAACGCATACGTCCATAAAGGACCGCTCCGTCAGATTCCCGAAGAGGCCAGTACATCTTATGTCTGATCTTGCCTCTCTGTCCCGTGATGTGGCTTGAGATTCAAAAATGACTGTGTCTGGAACCGGGAGCAATACTGGTTCTGTACATACGAGTCGACAGGTTTCCTTGAGTGATCTAGCAATCTCGTTAGCGACACTGTTGTGACGAATGAAGTTGAAGCAGCCTGTCTTGCATGAAAGTGCGTGTATTGTTGTTAGAGACACTCCACACGCACACTCACCCAAATAGCGGTTCGGTTTCCACTCGTATCTTATTGAAATCGCGTCGTGGAATTCTGAGGAGGATATGAACAAACCCTCAACAAACCCTGCTGTTAACCACGAGTAGGCACCTTTCATGCTGGCATTCCATAAAATTGTCTTTAAATCATTTTTAGAGTTACTAGTAATCTCCGTCACTATTCTGTTAAACTTTATTATGTTCATTTCTCTTATCTGCTTGACTACATTATGCTGAGACATTTCTAGGGGAACTTCTGAGTGGTCTCTATCTACACTAGCCCTATACATCATGCGTGATTTCTCGTATTCATTATAGCATTCTTGAGTATAGTCGACTATACCAAGTCCTCCATATCTGCATGGTAAAGCTACTATTCTACTTGACTCATCGTCGAGGCTGTTGATTCCCAGCATTCCCGGCAAAAGATTATGAAGTATCGCATTCTTTAAAGGTATTAGAAGACAATCTGCTACTTCACATGTTCTAAGAATGTATGAAAATTTGTGTAGCAAAGCTTTGATTAGCAAAGTGTATCCGGCGAAGGCGTCTCTATCGGCAATCTGTTTTAGCTTTTCTATTTGACCTGACCAATTCGTTACTTTGTTGATTATCTCGGTTTCAACATATTGTTCGAGCCCAATCATGCTCCCAAGGTATTTGATTCCATCGCATCGAATATCTACACCATCATCCGCGAGTTCATCCAGACAATCAATATTACAGGTTTTGCCTGTCAATACAGTACATTTTGATGAATTTGTTATGAATCCAAACGCGGGTCCTATTCGGTTAAGCTCTTTCCATACCTTATTTATATCGCTTGGTTTGCCCACGCACGCTCCATCATCGGCGTACCAACAGTGTTTAGCGTTTGGAGCTACTTGTTTTAGTTTTCCAATTAGTGGCATCGAGGCTGCAGCGAATGCTGCCATGGCGAGAGGGTCTCCTTGTATGAAACCTTCTGTTGATTTTAATATTGAGTTATCCACCACCAGCATCGAAGGTTGAATGTAGGTATTGTGCAATATCGTCGACATTGCGGGACAGATGAATTTCATATTTTCCAGTGCCATTTTTCGGTTGCAGTTATTAAAGGCATTGGTTGCATCTATTAGTAAGATGCATTCATCAGAAGATTGACTAAACGCATCTCGAATCGTGTGAATAGCAATCTCTGTTCCACATCTTTGGCCTGCACAAAGTTGCGTAAAACCACATACACTCCTAACATCTTTTCCAATAAATGACAACACGGTACGTCCCGCAATCCGTCTCAATACTTCTCCTACTCCAATGGGTCTAATCCCATTATGCTTTTCCAGCGGTATAAGGCGACTGACTGTGAACGCTTGTAACGCTACTGGATTTAACTTTTCGCTTGAAATCTTTATTACAAATCCGCATATCGCTGCGGCAAGACGTTTTGAGGCTAATCCATGTATTGTTAGAAATTTACGCCACTCATCTGCACATACTCCCGAAGGCCCGGCAGATCCCTTGGTACTTTTGGACGCTTTAATTATATCATCAGGTGTGATATCGAAAAACCTTGTGTCGTGATGATCCACACAACCAGCCATTTTTTCTTTCAGAAGGTATTCTTCGTTCACCGTAGAGGCTCTTGGGTGGAGTTCTTCTAATTTTTCGAGTACCGTTTTGCCTTAAATAATGAAATACCTTAAATACCTTAAATAATGAGTACCGTTTTGCCTTAATAATGAAAATCGCAAAAACAGCAAATACAATGAAAGAATTGTCAGTGTGGAAGAAAGCAAATTTATACCATTAATTTTTTCATCATCAGGAGGAGCCTCCCAATTTACGAAATTGGGAGGGTGACATTTACCAACGCTTACCCAGCCTAAGATTCTACGCGCGTTACGTGGATGATGCATTTATGGCATTTGATTCTTATTTACATCCAGACGATTCTATTATTGAAGTCCTAAATTCTAAAGATAATAATATTAATTGGAGTATTGAACACCCTGATAACAACTGCATTAGTTTTTTGGACGTAAAGGTATTGCTAGGTAATCCAATCCGTACAACAGTGCACAGGAAGCATATCCCTAACATTGTAACTAGCTGGTCATCTCATTCACCTGTAAAATTGAAAACGTCACAGGCACGATCCCTATTCCTGCGAGCGCACCGTATTTGCTCAAATGAACATTTACTTCGGGATGAATTAAGACAACGATCTGCAATTGAAGGGAAAAGTTCATCGATGTCTCATTCATCAACCAGAATGCACATTCCTTAATGTGTAGCAATCTCGGTCTATGTAGAGATGACATATTTCCCTTCACTCGTTCACTACCTAGGCTATCCAGTATGTTCAAACTAAAACCAGAATTTGAATCAACCGGTGTTGTCTCTGTGTAAAAACTAAATCTAAACAATATAAATATATGAAATTTATGTTTCGATACATTGATGATATATGCGTATTTAATTATAATAATTTTTATTCAATTAGTGAACAAATTTATCCAGAAAGCCTTATTCTTAACAAAACCAATATTAGTGATAAAGAAGGTTTATATCTAGATATGACATTAAATTAACATTAACTAAAACTAATATTAATTTATATCGTTAAGATGACATATTTAAATTTACAAGAAACATATTTTTGCATGAGCATTCATGCATACCACATAATATAAAATATAATACATTAAATAATGAAATTTTAAGAATTGCCATAATATGTAATGATATTTTGAATTTCTTCAAAATCATTTAATTAATTTAATAGATACATATTTTAAACTTGGTTACTATAAAAATACCATCAAACGGAAAATAGTACAATATATAAGGAATAATTTCATAAAACTTTTTTAATAAACACGAACAGAAAAGTATAAATATATAAAGTATAATAATAAAATAAATTACATTTATAAAATTTAATTATAAAATTTATTTATTTTAATTAAATTGTTCTCTATGTCTCCCGTCGTCAAACCTACTCCCTCCATATCCTCAACTGGCAGCCATCCTATCGTGATCTCAAAAACACACGTTACTCGTCCTCCATTACAGAAACGCTTTCCTGTTCGCGATCGTTGCGCCATCGACACTAATATCACACCTTCCACTTCCTTATCTCTACAAGCACGTGTCGACCACGATGTTTTTGCCTTCAGATTCATCCTATCCTATCTTGTTGCTGCGGATAAACCATAATTTTATAAAGACATATATTGCCGCATTCATCCGCCAAAACAAATCTCAATCTAATGCTTCTCAGCGTCCTCTCCTGAAAATTGTTTTCAAACATCGCTCTTGCGCGTCCTCTGTCCTCTCTCAACGATTTAAACTCATGTCATCTTCAACCACTCGAATGTTCCCCAATCGCACCCCTTCTGAAATCACTCAACTCTCCACGGCCCGCATCCAAAACGACGTCGCGAGGAAAACGGCGAAACATCTCTCTCCATCTGAAACATCGACGAAAATTTTCAAGTTGTCCACACCCGCCAAAAAATTCGATGGAGCTCCATTTCACATATATGTCTTCTCCGTAATACTCTTTCGCCACCACACACGGCTGACGCCTCGGCCTCCTAAACACTAGATCTATTCTCAAACCATTCGATCTCATCCTCAAAATATTTTCCAAGCAATCCATCGATTTCTTCTGCGTTACCGAATCCTGGCACTCAGCTTCCGAAGACATTTCTATTCGCCATCTGCTCTCTGAGGTTGCTCATTAGTCGAATCAACCCGTCCCCTAAGATCATCCCCTTCTAAATTCTTTAATCATGGCGGCATTGTCGCATTCGTCCTTAATCTCACGTCTATTCGAAAATCACTCCTCCTTTTAATGCTTGCTCCTTTGAATTGCTCGCATGTCTTTCTTCTAGACCGATCACTCTAGATATTGCCATAGTATACCGTCCTGATTGGTCAGCTTCTACCTCCTTATTTTTTACCGAACACGCTGACCTCTTTTCCCACTGTTCATTATCATTCATCCTTTCACTCGTTCTTAGCGAATTCGACATCCACCTTTAACGCCTAATTCCACCGATTTCACCCGGTTCATCAGCATTCTATCTAACTAGAATTACAAACTCATCTCCACTGCCCCACACATATTCTTGGCGGGGCACTCGACATCATCGATGTCGTCAATCGTTTTGATACCTGCACCTCACTGTC
Organism: Pomphorhynchus laevis; assembly: GCA_012934845.2. NCBI lineage: Eukaryota > Metazoa > Acanthocephala > Palaeacanthocephala > Echinorhynchida > Pomphorhynchidae > Pomphorhynchus > Pomphorhynchus laevis. The sequence continues at coordinate 70,564 of WNNJ02003694.1, forward strand.
CATCTCTGATCGTAGTCTATCCGATCACTTTCTCGTCACCCTTGATCTCACTTCCAACCAATCATCACTTCACACACGTATCATCCTACGTCACCCATGAAGAAATCTTGATCTCCCCCTTCTCCTCTCCTCCTTGCATAAATCGTTTATATCTTCTCCCACAACAACATCTTCATCTACTCACGATCTTGTCTTTCTTTTCGATTCTGAACTCACATCCAACCTTGTTCTTCTCTTGCCCTTCAAGCCTCACCCTCACCGTCGGTTGCACAGTAACCCATGGTTTGATGTTGCAAATGCGTGCCGGTGCACGCTTACACGACCACCACCACAACAAAAAATCTTAATCATGTTTCGAGGAGGTAAGGAAGGAGGCGGCATTTGAATGCAATATACGAGGGAGCGCGGCGGACGTCGAGTGGGAGCTGATTACAGGCGATCTGTACATGGACGAGGAATGATCGGAGGTCGTAGTTATTAGAGTAATTAGGAACGTAGAGTAAGTGGGAATTACGGGAACGCATTGACAGAGAGATGAGGCAAGTGTCGTCTAATAAAGGGAGGTAGATGAACGATGGGGAGCCGACAGCGATGAGACGAAAAGTTACGATAAGGCGGAGTTTAATGCGGATGTGGATGGTTGGCCAGTAGAGTTGATCAAGATATGTGGATGCGTGGTCAAAGCGTCAAAGACGCATGAGCACTCGAACGACGGAGTTGATGATGCGTTGTGTGGATAATATGATGGATTTTGAAGAATTGGCGAAAAGGCTGAGGCAGTAATCGATTTTAGGGAAAAAAGATACATATACGAACAGAAGTCGATAAGGGGGCGGATACGGTGGATGTCACGGAGACTTACGTTAACGAGCAGACCTTGTTGCGGAAGAAGGGTTTAACTTTGGATACTTTGGTCTGAAGAAATGACGAATAATCATGGGGATTGATGTTGCAAGACAAAGTGCAGGTAGAAAGGATTAAGTTAAAAGTATGGCATAGAGACTTGGAGTTTAATGAAGCGTTGATTTTATGCTGTCATAAGGAGTTGCATTTGTTACGTAGTAGGTGGAGATGAGACCAGCGAAGAGCAAGATAGTAATCACAGAGAAACGAAGTGAGCGAGCGGATAACACGTCTGAGAGCGGTGATATACTCGAAAAGCATGACGGAGTCTACGCTTTGAGAGTAGGCATTGATGTCACTCATGGCGAACGGTGCAACCGACGGTGAGGGTGAGGCTTAAGAAGAACAGAAGGTCAAGAGTTAATGTGAGTTCAGAGTAGAAAAGAAAGACAAGATCATGACGATAGGAAGTGTTATTGTGGGAGACGATAAATACGATTTGTCTAAGGCGGAGCGGAGAAGGGGGATATCAAGATTTCTTCAAGGGTGACGTAGGATGATATGTATGTGAAGCGATGATTGGTAGGAAGTGAGATTAAGTGTAACGAGAAAGTGATCGGATAGACCACGATCGAAGATGGACAGTGAGGTGTAGGCAGCAAAACGATTTGGGACAGTGATGATGTCGAGTGCCCCGTCGCATTTACTCTTAATTTTATGTTGCCCTTCAAGCCTCACAGTCACCGTCGGTTGACTGTACACCATTAGTGACATCAAAGCCTACTCTCAAAGCGTCGACTACGTCATGCTTTTCGAGTATATCACCGCTCTCTCAGACGTGTTATCCGCTCGCTCAGTTCGTTTCTCTGTGATTACTATCTTGCTCTTCGCTGGTCTCATCTCCACCTACTACGTACCAAACGCAACACCTTCTGGCAGTATAAAATCAACGCTTCATTATACTCCAAGTCTCTATGGCATAATTTTAACTTAATCCTTTCTCCCTCCAATCGGTCTTGCAGCAACATCAATCCCCATGATTATTCGTCATTTCTCTAGACCAAAGTATCTATGCAGCTCTCTCACAACATCGTCTCCATTCCATCTCACGGCTACTCGTATCGCCTCATTCTCCCGGAACTCTCATATTCTCCATGTCTCACCTGCCGAATTCTCATCTGTTCTCATGTCTTTGCTCAACAAAACCTCACCTGCCGATCCACTGCCTACATCCATACTTTAATCCATGTGCTCATCGATATCCCATTTCCTCACCACCTTGTTTAACTCGTCCATCCGCAGTCGTATCTTTTCCATCACATTGGAAATTCGCCATTGCTCGTACTCTTCTTAAGAAACAATCGCTCGACCCCTTACTTCCTTCTAGCTATCAGCCCATTTGACTCCTCCCCACTCTTTCCAAGCTCTTAGAGCGCCTTATCTTAATACAGAAAAACGTTTATCTATTTTCATCTAATATGTACCCTTTTTTCTAATCCGCTTCCTGGTCCAATCACCGCACAGAAATCGCCCGCATAGTAGTTTAAAATGACCTACTTATTTCTCGTGACAAGGCTCTATATAGTATTCTCATCTCTCTCTGAGGATTTGGAGGGAGTTGGTTTGACGAGTGGAGACCTAGAGGGCAATGATAATAATGAGGGTGGTACGCGATGTGAGGAAAGGTTATGAGTGGAAGGATCGTGGAGGTTGTGGAGGTGATTTTGATTGATGGATGTAAGCTTTTGTGAAACGAGACAGGAAGGACTTGACGGTTGTGTCGTGGAGTTAAGATGACATGGAACGGTAAGTGTATATGCTGATAGGGTCGGTGGGTGGATAGAGGACATTGGAAACGACGGGGGTAGTTTGAGTGGACGTGTTGGATGTTGATATGCGCTTATGTGAGATGTTGCGGATTAATTTTTTGCACAAAGTCCACATATGAAGTATTCTTTAGACTTATTGTTGTCGCAGGCGATTGTTGTCCAAACGCTGATGTCGTGTGTCAAGCACTATCATACATGAAGCGAAATCGATCAATCTACGAATTTGACGGAGGCTGCGGAGAATCAAGGTAGATGAGCGTATTTTATCTCTTACGAAAGGTTTAAGTGAAAGTCTGTTGTCGAAATGGAATCCTTAGAAAACGAGATTGTCAACGGTAGGAAGAATTTTAGAGTTTAATGATACGGAGGGAGGTTCGAAGCCGGGGCGTCGAGGAGGATCCACATAATTTTGGATTTATCATGATTCAGAGAAAGGCGAATGGAAGAAAGATGAATGTAAATCAGGACAAGACAGTAGGAAGTAGAAACGCTAAGATCGTGAATACGATAAACAGGTTCATGAGCATAGATGGGAGTGTCATCAGCATATTGCATAACATGGAAGTTAAATTTATGAGAAATCGAAGACAAATTACCGATAAGAAAAAAGAAAAGCATAGGGCCTAATACTGAGCCTTGTGGAACACCGGACGGAATGGACGAAGGATGGGAGAGAGAAGAGTTAGAATAGACGCGAAATGTACGGTTTGATAGATATGAAGAAAACCATTATACAGTGGGTAAAGAGAAGCCGTAATCATGACCAAGGCGATGGAGTAGAATCGAGTGATCGACGATGCCAAAAGCAAACGATAGATCAAGAGAAACTATGACACTACATAATTTATGATCGCGCGATATGAGTAAGTCATTATAAACTTTAAGACAGGCAATTTCATTAGAGGAATTAGAGCGAAAAGCAACTTGGAAAGAAGGAAATAAGTTGGAGGAAAAGAGATATGTATTAACTTGCTTGAGAACGTGACGCTTTGAAGAACATTTTCGAATTCTGCAAAATGTCTTAGGCTCTTCTGGTGTATTAGCCGTTTATTTTCGATACCCTCAAATTTTTAGAACACTATACACAGCATTCTTAATACCGATTATTGAAAATGGTTTTCAAGCAGCTGAGCGAATTTTTGTGAAGAATAAAATAAATAATCGAAAAAGTTTTACGTTTATCTTCCAAGCAGATAATAGGTTTGAAATTTGAAATTGAAAGATACGGAGAAGATGATAAAGCAAACGAAAAGCGAGAACCCCTGAGTAATACAAAATTCGATTCTGTACATTGTATATTCGATTATGTACATTGTATATCAATACTGTATAATGAAGATTGATGAGTTCATTGAAGATGGGATCAAAACGTTTACGTCAAAAAAGGATGCGGCTGCAGTACGAGGAAAGCGATACAGAGGGACATTAACACATAATTGGGAGTTTGAGAAGTGAGTTACAATATTCAAGATAAGTTAGCAGTAGGAAAGACATTAGAGTGTTGAAAATGGAAAAATGAATGTTTTTCGAATGCGACGAATGTCACGGAGAATAGGATAACAGCAACGATCATTTTTTAGTGCAAATGATGAGAACGAGAGAGAGTCTATAATTACTCAGAGAAATGTTAGCGAATTCACGCAACGAAAGTGATGTCCATAGAAAAAGGATAATTTGCAACGTTAAATAAATTTGTATTATTATAAGATTGAATCTAAATGCGGGAATGATGAATCTAAAGAACATTAGATTTTGAGGGATTTACCACCATTTTAATTGATGAAAAAGTAGTGAGATAGGGATTCTAAGCGGGATAAAACCGATGTGAAGACAGCAATTAAGGCTGAATTGGGTCTGATGAATAGATAAGGATTTTCTTCCTTCTCCGTATCATGGTTAGCATCATATCTGCCCGACCGTACCATTCGCGCTTGTTCTAATTCATCATCTTCCCCTACCATCTTTATTTTATGCGGAGTCCTACAAGGTTCAGTCTTAGGTTCACTGATTTTCTCTTTCTGCCTGACGATCTCTCACCGTCTACCAAACCTTACTCCTTAAACGTCACACAATACGTCGATGACATAATTATCTACAAACGTCTCTCCAATGTCCATCTCGTTCTAAACCCCGAAAAGTCCAAAATAATGTGGATCCTCCCCCGTAAACCAAACATATCTCCTCCCATTGTTTCTTTTGCCTCATCGATCATCCCTATAGTCCACAATCTCACTTGCTTAGGCTTCCATTTCGATGATCACCTTTCCCTTAAACCCTTCGTCCGTGACAAGGTCCGCTCGTCTAACTTAATTCTCCGTGACATCCGCTGTATCCGGCCCCTCATCGACTTCCGTTCTTGTATGTCTCTTCTTTCATTGCTTCTTTTCCCTAAAATCGATTACTGCCTTAGCCTTTTCGCCAATTCTCCAAAATCCATCATCCTACCCCTACAACGAATAATCAACACCGCCGTTCGAGTGCTCTTTCGTCTCCGTCGCTTCGACCACACATCCACATATCTTGCCCAACTCCCCTGGCCCACCATCCATATCCGCATCAAACTCCGCATTCTTCTCGTTACTTTTCGTCTCATCGCTGTCGGCTCCCCATCGTTCATCAACCTTCCTTTCTTAGACGATACTCGCCCCACCTCGCTATCGCTTCGTTCCTGTCATACCCTCTTACTCCACGTTCCTAATTACTCCAACAACTACGGTCTCCGATCCTTCCTCGTCGCCGCCTCACTCGCCTGGAATCAACTTCCTCTCGACGTCCGCCGCGCTCCCTCCTTTATCACATTCAAACACCTCCTCCGTTCACACCTTCTCGACACCTGATTCACAGTCTTGTTTTGTTGTGGTCATATAAGCGTGCGCTGGCACGCATTTGCCACGTTTAAATAAATCGTTTTTTTAATCTATGCTCGTGCTTCCGCTAATCGCATACATGATATCGGCATTTCTGCATCCAACTATCTTTCTTCCATCCACAAACATCTCTCAAATCTCCATCTCGTTCTAAACCCCGACAAGTCTAAACTAATGTTGATCCTCCACCGTAAACCAAACATATCTTCTCCCACTGTATATTTTGCTTCATCGATCATCCCCATAGTACACAATCTCACTTTCATAGGCTTCCAATTCTCCAAAATCCATCATCCTAGCCCTACAACGCATCATCAACCCTGCCGTTAGAGTGCTCCTACATCCCCTTCGATACGACCACACATCCACACATCTTAGTCAACTCGCCTGTCCAATATCTGCATCCGCATCAAACTCCGCCTTATCGTCACGTTTCATCTTATCGCTGCCAGATCCCCATCGTTAATCAACCTTCCTTTCTTAGATGACACTCGCCTCATCTCTCTATCATTGCGTTCCTGTAATTCCCTCTTACTCCACGTTCTAAATTAATCTAACAACTACATCCGTCGATCCTTCTTCGTAAATGCCCCCATCGGCTGGAATCAGCTCCCTCTCGACGCCCGTCGCGCTTTCTTCTTTATCAAATTCAAATACGTCTTCCGTTATCACCTTCTCGACACATGACTTAAATTTTTTGTTTTGATCAAGTAAGCGTGCGTTGACACGCATTTGCACCGTAAAAATAATTCAATTTTTGTTAGAAACTGCAATGACCTCTTCCATTGTGATGATGTCTTCCGTTAAAGGCTTTTATCCTCCAGGTTTAAAGACTTAATTTAAGTTCTACACAAGAGATCAACTGATAATTTATTGACTTTAAATGAAATTCGTTCTATTTAAAATAAATGGAAAGTATGACGGCATTAGTGCAGTCATGCAGTCACCAAAACTTAAATTATTTTGATTAAAGTTAGACATCTTCCTTAGACGACACTCGCCCTACCTCGCTATCGATGCGTTCCATTCATTCCCTCTTACTACACGTTCCCAATTACTCCATCAACTACGGTATCCGATCCTTCCTCGTCGCCGCCCCACTCGCCTGGAATCAACTCCCTCTCGATGTCCGCCGCGCTCCCTCCTTTATCACATTCAAACACCTCCACCGTCCACACCTCCTCGACACATGATTTACATTTTTGTTTTGTTGTGGTCATGTAAGCGTGCACTGGCACGCATTTGCCACGTAAAAATAAATCTTTTTTAAAGGAAAATCTTTATAACACTGAAATATCATTTATTATTTAACACTGAAAAAGCAAGCACTTATCACAAAAATTCAAACAAACACTTCTGGAAGTTTTAATAAGGACAATAAATAATATACTTTGTATTATAATAAGTGCTTGTTAAGTGAAAATAAGTGAAATGTTAATAATTCTTATGATATGTAATGATATTGACTATCTTCAAAATCATACATATAGAATATCCAGATATTTCCGGCATTACAATGTATTATATATAATACATATGTATTACATATGATACATATGTATTATATAATATATATTATATATTCCATTAACTCTTCATTTGAAGGACTTTTATTCTGCATTGTTTAAGGTAGGGTCAAAATTTATGCCTGTATATTGTATCATTTCCGTTCAGCCTTCTTGGATTTGAACTTACTGTGGCCATATTCATGTCGTCTATGCTTCTCTACTCGATTTTCACTGGTTGGTGACTTTTATCTTCCTAGCATAGATTGGGAAGGTCAAAGTTTGCTGTAATGCCTTCGACTTGAAAAGGAATTCGGTAGTTTCCTTCTCTTCGACTTGATGTTGGCCCAACATATTTGTCATCCTACGTAAATCGGATCTCGGCTATTATTGACTTATACAAAAGTTATTGGTGATATTTCCAACATTTGCTATCATCCATCAGTACGCAACAGTGATCACTGTTTACTGTCATAGTATGTACCTTGACACGACGATCGCCTTCACCTTTCAATCAGATCATGAAAAGAAATTTGACTAAAGTTGACATTAAGCAACTTCAAATAGCATTTTCTACCGAAATCAACAAGTATAATTCTTCTGTTCCAGAAAGTTAAAAAAAAGGATTTATTTTAACGTGGCAAATGCGTGCCAGCGCACGCTTACATGACCACAACAAAACAAAACTGAGAAAGTTATGAACACTTGTCGGCCCGCTTATTGCGTATGTCCAACGGTTTCGTTCTATTGAGGCGCCCTAAATCGGGCATCTCGCGCCCTCGGTTGGACTATCAGGTCTGTTCACCCTGAAAATTCGAAACACATAATGGCATAGGTCTAGAACAGATCCGTCTATTCGTATTGATTTCACTGCTTCTCGAAATCTTTGTAACAGGCTAAAATTTAAAAAAAATTACAATCATTCGAGAACAACATTGCAATGTGTATTTATCATAATCCGAAGAGATTCTGGTCCTACGTTCGTAGTTCACGAAATGTTCAAACGGGAATTAATTTCATTCACTGGTCGGATGGAGTTCTCACAGGGGAATCCCTGATTGCTAATCATCTAGCAAAGATTTCCGCAGTTCCAATAACTCTACTGTAGACTTTAATCAGTTCGTCTGGCAGGCGGTTCTTGTTCCTATCCGCGACTGCGCGATAGAGATTAAAGTAGATGTTATTGACACTGAATTATTGGAGTGGAGGCAATTTGGCTCACCGGGCCCTAATGGCATTGCTCCTTTTCTGGTTCGTGCTTTAGTTTGTTCTATCTTCCAGCATTTAACCTCTATTTTTTAACAGCCTCAAACATTGCTGGATTCATAATATTTGGCAGCGTGCCATTATAGTACCGATACCCAAAAAGCATCAACCTGTTAGTTCGTCAGACTTTCGCCCTATTAGTTTTACTTGCGTTTTTTCCAAAATTCTCGGATCTGTTATTGGCCCTGTTCTTTTTGTTGCATTTCTTAATGACCTACTCCTGCCTTTAAAGAACCATGTTTTAGCATATGCTGATGATTTAAAAATCTAAACTGTTGTTCGTACTCCTACCGATTGTCAGTCACTTCAGAATGACTTGGACTGCCTTACTGAATGGTCTGAAGCCAATGGACTCATTTTAAACATTAATATGTTTTGATTAGAACGGGGAAGACTACTTCGTCGTTACAGTATCGCATTGGTAGTGAGTTAGTAAATGAAGTTGAACACCATAAAGACTTAGGTGTAATAAATCATCGCTCTCTTAAGGCACGATTGAATAGTGAGCACGTAAGGATAAAAGCAACTAGGGCATTGTAATACATCAAAAATACATTTCTCAGATTGTAACCTCCAATGCTTGGTATCTTATTTTCTTCACTAGTCCGCCCTCATCTGGAGTACTGCATCCCTGCATGCTTTCCTACCACTGAGCGAGAATTGCTCGATTATGAGTCGGTACTGTGATAGGTTCAATGATATGCTTTAGGGCTGGAACGTCCTACTGCATACGGCTGCGTCCCCCAGCGATAAGCTCGATTCGTGACAGATTTGTCTTACTAGACTTGTCCTGTCTTTGGGCGATTGTAAACAAACTTGATGGCTTCCCCGCTAATATCTTTGGATTGAGAAGTAGGACATTGCGCGGTCACCCGAAATCGCTTTATAAGAGGCACCATTCTCAATTGCCTGCCAACTTTCGACTTTCACATCGCGCGCTCAACTTGTGGAATGTGTTGCCTTAGGAAGTCGTCGCTGCTTCTTCGATGAAGCACTTCAAGCGACTGTGCCTAGCATGGATGGAGAATCGACACTCGCATTTTAACGGATATCTTGAATCCCGCTGATCTTAATGCTGACGATTTACTGAATTAACTTGTATTTTTTTGATCAGGCAAAACAGCTTCTCAGCTAACACTTTGTATTTTTTTAAGAGAAAGCATTTTATTTATAGCAAAATAAATATAAGCAATAACACAAAAAATTTGACTGTGATAAGTTTCAATTAATTAAACTCAGTCTACGCCGTTTGTCGAGTATCAGCTCTAGTAAGATGTACCCTCGTTGATCGTGTAGCCCGGATGCACATTGATGCAGACTTGGCCATAACGATGCTTATTTGCGAACGCAATTTTCTTATCAGATCACTATACGTGTGTAATTCCCTGCCCGTACTTAGTGACGCAATTATTTTGATCGTCAAGTCCGCCATCGGGCTAATAGCGCCGTTTCTTGAGATGACAAAGGGTATGAATGATGCTCTTTCATACATGCATACTCTCTCCTCGTACTTGGCCCGCTTTTGTCTCTCATGATATTGGAAAGGGTGTTGTTGTTGGAAGCATTTGACGGGGCTAGGTGATTAAATGATCAAACGTCCAATATGGACCGCTCCGTCATGCTTTCAAACAATCCACGGCATTCCACGACAAGCCTGACATCTCGGTCTATTGTTGTTGATGATCTCTCAAACATCAGATTTTCATCAAGTAACTGAAGTACTTGCTCGATGGCCAGAACAGAGCACACATTGGTCAGTTATTTTGCAACAAGGTCCCTTAGGATGTTATGCCGGATTGTTGACATCCCTCCCGTCTGACAGGAAAGAGTATGAGTAATGCTGAATTCTTCTCCGCATTGACATTTGTGTGGGATAAATGGAGGATTCCAGTCGTAGCGTGCTGCCAAGGCATCGCGAAATTCAACAGGGCTTAGGTTCAGGTTTTTCGCGCGTAGAGGTTTGCAAGACAGCCACGATGATGCACCTTTAACTTTCGCAAGACACACAGACGCGCGCCGATAGTGTCACTGTTGTTCAGTGCTTGCTGTCCTATTTGGGCAGTGATTTGTGCCTTCTCATTCTTAATAAGATTTATTATTTTCTTTAGCATAATCGAAGTTCTTCCCCTATAAAGCCATCTAGTAAAGTTTTGCTTAGTCTCCTGGAACGCTCCCAATCCAATTCGGAACTGGTGGAGGGATCATTGATGCCATGTCCACCTTCATTCAAAGGCAAGAAACAAACTGACTGCCTTACTACATTTAGTTCGATCCAAATAATAGCTGGTATAAAATGTTGTTAAATATAAAGTTAAATATAATGTTAAATATAAAGTTAAATATAATGCCTACAGTTCGTCGTAGGCATCATTAGAGGTTAGACATGAATGTCTGAGGAAAGCCCATTTAAATTGTAATGATTGCGTAAACGCGGCATATGTTATCTGGTGTTTCGCCTTTGCAATCTCGATTAGTCTGCTTACCAGCATCTTCCATTCTTTGACTTTCGACTTTATAAATTTATCAGTGTAGACTATATCACCAATGACAGACCCAAGTACAGGCATTCCCGATGTCATTATGTTGATTTCAGCGTTTTGGAAAAGATTCCTTGCCTTGAATCGGCTACTGCTTTGAGTAAGGAGTTGGCACTTTTCTTTGTTTATGAAAAACCCATATTGAGGCCCGATTTGACATATTGCCTGCCATACAGCAAGCGAATCATCAGGCGTTTCGACACAAATTCCGTCGACGGCATACCATATGTGTATTAACCCTGGACAGATGTGTGTGAGGCGCATTATAGGCGGTTGCCATATTGAGGCCTGATTTGACATATTGCCTCCCACACAACAAGCAAATCATCAGGCGTTCCAACACAAATTCTGTCGACGGCATACCATCTGTGTATTACTCCTGGACAGATGTGTATGAGGCGCTTTATAAGCGGTAGAGCGGCTGCTTCAAAAGCCGACATTGTCAAGGGATCTCCTTGAGTAAATTTATCTTTAGATAATATTACTTCATCCTCAACTGAAAGTGTATAGTTTGTTCCGTAGGTATTACGTAATATCGTTGTTAGCGCTGGAACCGTGGATCTTATATTCTCTAGCGCGAGCAGATGTTTTACACGGTTAAAAGCATTACTAGCGTCAATTTGAAGAGCACAATATCCAGGGTTGTCCTGCAAGTCTTCCAACAGAATAAATGGTAGCTTCAACCCCTCATCTCTGTCTCGCACAGAGCTGTTGGTATACAGCAACTGCTTGAAGGTGATCACCAATACAAGGAGCGATAAATTTGCAAATTACCCGCCTTGAGATATCACCAATCCCTATTGGAGGATACCGGGACTCTTGTTAAAGGGCAATAATCTGCTGGCTGTAAATGCTTCGAGAAATTCTGACGGAATGGGATTGGACGCCAGACACACAGTAAGTTCCGCTAGGCTGGTAGCCACCAGTAGCGATTCCCGCATTGAACGAAATTTTAGGGCATCAACACCCGATGGACCAGCTGCTCCTTGTGATCTATTAGCTACTCCAATTATTTCGGCAGCGTTTATATCTTTGAATTGTACTGGATGATGATCAATTATGCCGGGCATAGGACTGTTTAGCATTGCTCTAGCATAAATCTTCGCAGGCGTTGGATAGAGTTGTTCCAACCTCCTCTTTACCGAAACGTATTCTACTTCTTCGTCTAGGGATAATATTTTCGATGTTCACGTAGGGCAGTGTATAATCTTCATCGCAGCATTTGTTTTTCCTGATGAGAATAACTGAATAAATCTTTTGGGTCATTGTTCGGTTTAAGAGAGCCGACTGTATCAATTGTTCGCTACATTTTTTTGAAGAACTCGAGCCTCAGCTATAAGAGATGTTAGGTTTATATTTTGCCATATGGTGATTCTCCTTTCAAGCGTTTTACGTCTGGCTGCAATACTAGTAGAAGGGATTCGATGAAGTACCAATTGGCAGAGGACCGTTCCCATTTTGAGACTCATATAAATTGATCCCATGTCGTTAGCGGCGGAACTGTACAATCTAGCCAGCGTTTCAACAAACACATGACTCGCACGGCATTTTGGCAATTCAAGGTGGTGAGGCTTCCACTGTATTACTTCTTTATAGATATCGTCCAAAAGATTATCTTGTTTTATCGCAGTGAGTGATAAAGTCAGCTGATTATTATAATGTGTGATCAGGTCAGAAGATGCATATATCAGAACGTTCGTTTGGGATGACAGTGTACTTGGATGTTGGGTCATAAGTGAGCAAGTGCTGAGGGCTTCACCCGTGCTTTCATTAGTGTGAGAATGGATCTTCTTCGTGCAATCTTCTTCGTGCGATCTTCTTTATGCATCGACAATCGACAGCGGTTCCGTCCAGAAGTTCAAGGCAATTATTAAATCACGACAATGGCATTTTCACCTTTTTTATTTCTTTTCTGTTTTTGTTATGTTTTGAGCTATGTGATCCAGCCAATTTGAGCTTAACTTGGCTGTTGGGTTATAAGTGAGCAAGTGTTGAGGGCTTCACCCGTGCTCTCATTAGTGTGAGAATGGATCTTCTTCGTGCAATTTGGAATCAAGCAGTCAATACATTGTTTGTTCTCTCTTGCACATACGCATCCTTTGCATTTAGCTGCCGAAACAGAGCACGCACAACACCTAGGGAAAGCTCTATCTAGACTTTATTTTGGGCATTGTTTACAATTAGTGACCGTACTTTGTGTTGAGGTCAAAAAATTTATTCGAGTTCGCGCTGGCTGGTTCTTGCGACGGTACTTGTAAATTCGCGCTGGTACGATACTCTTTCCTTTTTTAATTGTAAGTGTTAATTATTGTATGTTATTTATATATTTTAACCTGAAAGCTGGACGATCGGAAAGTGTAAGTATTTAAAAATCAAGACAATTTTTTAACCACGCCTTGTATTTAATAATATATAATATAAAAGTAGGTACATCTATATTTATACAAATAAAAGTTAGTCTAATAAAAGGTAATAGTATTAGAAAAATAGTGTAGGGTTAACGAAATTAATACTGGTATAAAACACTGTTTCAGTATTAATTCTACAAAAGAATTTTTAGAACAGACAAAAGGAATAAATTTTCAAAATATAAATACATACGATTTTAGTACGTTTTATACAAATCTAGATTTAGTAGATATTAAAGAAGCGTTAGTAAAATTAATTAATCTTATATTCGGAAAAAGATATACATGTATATGTTATAAAAATTATAACGCCTATCTAACAAAATTAAACCATCAGGTATATATAAATATATGGATAAAATTGAATTAATAGAATCCTTAAACATTTTGATAAATCAAAATTATTTAATAGTAGGCACATCTATATTTAGACAAGTAAAAGCTGTTCCAATGGGAAGCAATAGTAGCCCAATTATAGCTGACTTGTTTTTAAGCTTTATAGTATATGAATTTGTTCATAACTGTTTAAGAAATAGATCTAAATTATATAAAGATATAAAATATATGTTTTGATATATTGATGATATATGTGTATTTAATTCTAGCATTTTTTATTCAATAGGCGAACAAATTTATCCAGGTAGTCTCATTCTTAATAAAACTAATATTAATGATAAAGTATATATCTTGATATGAGCATTAAATTAGCATCAATTAAAACTACTTTTAATTTATATCGTAAAGATGGCATATTTAAATTTACAAGTAACATATTTTTGCATGAGCATTCATGCATACTATATAATATAAAATATAATACATTAAATAATGAAATTTTAAGAATTGCAACAATATGTAATGATATTGGTTTTCTTCAAAATCATTTAAATAATTTAATAGATACATATTTTAAACTAGGTTACTATAAAAATAACATCAAACAGAAAATAGTAAAATATATAAATCAACACAATAATATTAAAAATAAATTTAAACTCTTTAACGGAATATTTTTATAGATGAATAATAAATAATATACTTTGTATTAGAATATAATACTATATAGTCAAATTTCATCATAGGAAATATATCATTTGCATGTGTTTGGTCCCGCTGCTGTGTTGTGTCGAGGAATAGGAACTGAAACCTGATACCATAGCAGTTTCTTCTGATGAAATCTAATCCTTATCCTGATACAACGTCTTTTATTTATTAGTCAATTCATAAAAATTGACTTTTATCAATTTCAATTTTTTATTTTAACTTGATATAAGTTATATAAAATCTTATAACAATAATTTATAATTATTTATTATCTAATTATTAAATTTTGATTTATTGATTTCACATTATTATTTTTATTCATTTATTTTTATTTATTTATTTTTGATTTTATAATTATATTAAATATGTAGACTCAGTTATCTGAATTGAATTATTTTGTTATTTCTTTTCTTCTATCCATCGGGTTGCCTTCGAGAATTGTTAGGTGGATATATTGCTGTTCACTAAGTGTTTCTTTTACGAATATGACCCTGATACACGTTAATTCCACCCAATTAAAGGTGTGGATCAAGCCTCACCTCTCTCCTATAATTTTTATTGATACATCCATTGTACTGTTTAAACCTTTTCAACGCAATCAACATCTAGTCGTGACGATACCACACTTCTGTTTTCTGGACGCAGGCTCAAGGATGTAGTCTCAGACAACAGCCACTTGTTTTTAACTTATATTTCTCAACTCTTCAAAATAACAGGTTGTTATTTTTCATGGTGCCCCTGTGACCAAGAAAAAGCTTAAGAGACTTGCAATACCATATATTTCCTCCATTATGAATAATAATATAGGAAAGAATAATAATTCTGTCTTTACACATCTACTAAGATATCTGGGTTTACCATTACAGTTAGATGGACCGCTATATCATAATAAAAGACTAATCTTGGGATTAGTCCTATATTCAAGAGGACGTATCCCGAAGCAAATACTAAGATTTCTGAAGCTCTTCATTTCGAGACTACCGACCATCGTGGGACGCGATTGGGCCTTCAGGTGTGTCGCATACCCTAAGTCGTTCAATCGTAAGGCGTCGTATTGGTGTTTGCTGGTGGGGACATATCCCAATTTATTGTTTAGAGACATCAAAGATGATGATGACTGGCAAATAATTTGACTACATTCCTGTCCTAGTCAATTGCTTTGTTTCAAACTTCTCCTTATGTATTTATTATTTAAAAAATCTTGTTATTATGCAAGTCCGAATATATCGTACAAGTGCGCAGCCTTAGTAATCATGAGAGTCCATAACAAAATCCACATACAAGCATAACAAAATGTAGGTGGATATATTGTTTAAATAATACAAATATTTCCTTATTTACATTCCATATACAAATTACATGTTAATAAATACTAAATAATTTGCAAACTGGTATTTTTGCGGTCATCATAAAAATAATTATCCTATTCAACTGGTTATCTTTGGCAAATCATCGGATACAGGTACATGCATAAATGTAGTCACTGATCCAAAATCACATTTTGTACATTCAATTATACGTTTAAGTGGTATTGAATGTAGTAAGTACACTTGTTTTGATCTCAAATCTGATGCCAAATAGGTAAGGTCTTAGGATTTTATATCCATTAAAATTTTTTGAGTATATTGCAAAGTGTGGATTTTGTTTTCAGCTCCATTTAGCTGACACATTAAAGTTATGATGTTACAATATGAATAAATTTGTTCATTGTTAAACATCATTACAGTCAGTCCAGTGCATTATTATTTTCCTACCTTGTCTACTAAATATAAAGAAACTGTCATAAAATAGCAAATTTATCATCATTTAAGAGTTGCGTAATTTAAAAATGTTATGTGAAATCTAGGCCGCTTGGAATGCTGTTCGTTGTCGCAGTCACCAAATTACGAACGTTGTAGACAGTGTTGTTGATTTAATCCGGAATCAGTTTGCATACTTAACAAATAAACTCAGTCGGTGATTCTTGAGGAGAGGGTACACATTCTTTTCTAAAGCGATAGTGTAAAATTATCAATACATGAGTCATTATTTTCAAAAACAAAAATATTCCGTACAGAAAATATTTTAACATCTATTGCAAATTAATTGTGTTCTTGTTTTCATGTTTACCAATAGTAATTCTTGACTTACGACATACTATTGCAAAATGTCAACGAAATATCCAATGAAGAAGGATTCAACACGGCGTCGATCGTCGATTCTGAATCAGTGCCCTCTATTTAGTAAACGGAAAAAATCAACAAATGGTGCAATAGAAAATACTACTAATGAGTTGGGTGGTGGTTCTAGCGACATTACAGTGCCTTACTATCAGTTATTCCGATTTTCAACTGGATATCAAAAGGCTCTTACTATTGCGGGTTTGTTTGCTGCATTCTTTAATGGATTGCCAATACCGATATTGTTGCTGGTATACGGTAAAACTATTGACGAATTTGTACCTAATCAGTTCTGTAAAATACTAGATTTTATTAATATTAGTGGCATATGCCCACCACATGTTGATGAAACCAATATCAATCAGCTTTTCCATGAATGCGACTGGAGTAATTTCAATGTTACCTTGCCTGATTTAACCAAATCAACTTCCAAAAGAGCAATACAGTTTACAATAATCGGCCTGGTGTCATGGGTTTTATCGACTCTGCAAACATTACTTTTATCTAACTCAGCCGAACAGATAATACGAAACGTTAGAATTCGTTGTTTTGAAGCAGTATTATCCAAACAGGTATCCTGGTTCGATAAAAATTCATCTGGATCGATAAACAGTGTGCTTAATGAGACAACGGAAAAATTTAAAAACGGAATAGGCGATAAAGTTGGTATGGTCACTCAGGGCATACTGGTGACAGTTGCTGCTCTTTCGATATGCTTTATATGTGAATGGAAGTTATCTCTTGCCATGATCTGTTTTGCACCGCTCTTAGTTGTAGCGATTTCATTCTTAGCTAAGAAAACGGTTAAAGGGACATTTTTAGAAACTAAGGCTTACGCAAAAACGGGATCTGTCGCACAAGAAACATTTGCGGGTATTAGAACGGTTCATGCCTATAATGGTACAAAGAAAATGCAGAATATTTACGACTCAAAACTAGATGACGCATATAAAGAGGCATTGATCAAAGGTTCTCTGACCTGCTTTGTAACTGGGTTGTTATGGTTCGTTATATTCAGTTCGTATGCAATTGGATTTTGGTACGGAGGAAAACTGATGATAAGCGACAACATGTCTGTAGGATTGATATTAATAATTTTCTTTAGTGTTCAAACAGCTGTATTTACATTAGGTAATAATACATCACACTATTCGTCGATCACAGAATCGCGTTCAGCTGCGTCAACGATATATAAACTAATAGATGACAGTGAAAGTGTCGAGAGATCTCTTGAGGACAGAGATAAAAAAATAAAAGCCAGCGGCGATATTACGCGAAAATCATCATCGGCATTAGGTGGCAATCGCAACGATGATTTTATCGTTTTTCAAAATATCAGTTTTTCTTATCCATCAAGGCCCGATGTTGAAATTTTAAGCAACATTAACTTATCAATACGCAAAGGAAGTACAGTTGCTTTGGTTGGAGAAAGCGGCTGTGGAAAAAGTACGATTGTTCAACTACTGCTTCGCTTCTATAACCCATCATCGGGTCAAATTTGTATTAATGGTATACCCATGCAAAATATAGACATAAGCGAATTGAGAAACTTAATTGGACTAGTTGGCCAAGAGCCGGTGTTATTCTCCATGTCTATAAAGGAAAACATTCTACTAGGTAATGCCAATGCGACAGAAGACGAAATCAGGTATGCATGTAAACAAGCAAATGCGCTTCAATTTATTGAACAATTTCCAGATAAATTTGATACGCTTGTAGGTGAAGGTGGTTCTCGGCTAAGCGGAGGACAGAAACAACGAATCGCTATAGCGCGTGCACTGGTGTCAAATCCGGAAATTCTATTAATAGATGAGGCCACAAATGCCTTTGATAGTGAAAACGAAAGACTTGTTCAGAGCGCATTAGACAATGCAAGAAGAGGGCGAACAACACTGATAATTGCACATCGGCTTTCCACAATCCGCAATGCTGATGTAATCACTGGCATTAGAAGAGGCAGAGTTGTCGAATATGGAACTCATGTAGATCTGATAAAAACAAACGGTGTTTACAATCAACTGGTAAATGCCCAACATAGAAACGATGAGAGCAAAGTGGAAAATCCTGTACGACGGGCGGGACAGAGTTTGCTGGTTGAAAGCTCACCATTAACTAGAATAACTTCGGATGTTGAAACTACAAATTCATATGAATCTAGTATATTTTTCACGAAAGAATTAAAATTATTTTCTCGTGATAGGATTACCTCATCAATAATAGTTGATGGTAAGAAGTCGTCAAGTAACGACGAAACAAAGAAGGCGTTAATGTTTGTGATGAAAGCAAATATGCCAGAGATATTTTATATTTGCTTAGGTACAATATGTATAGTAGGTTGGGGAGTTTTGCAAATTGTATTTCAGGTATTCTTTGCACAGACAATAGTAATATTTTCAAATTGTAATGATGAAATGCGGCAGAACAACATTAATCGACAAAGCTTGATATTTTTTATCATCGGTATATCGTGTTTCATAGCTCAATTCGGCGGTACTTTGGCTTATACGGTAAGTGGCGAACGCCTTAGTAGACGGTTACGGTCACAGGTGTTTAAATATTTAACACGTCAGGAAATCGGTTTTTTTGATAAGAGTGACAATGGAGTAGGTAAATTGTGTACGATTTTATCTACTGAGGCAAGTGCCGTACAAGGTGCTACGGGTATTCGTATTGGGACGTATCTCTCTGGAATCTCAATCCTTTTAGTCGGGATCATTGTTGCCTTTATCTACGGATGGCAATTGGCATTAGTAATTCTTGCATTTGTACCAATCTTAATCGGTGCCGGTGTAGTATCTATGAAAGTGATTTCAGGGTTTAGTGCGCAAGATAAAAAATATTTAGAAGAAGCAGGAAGAATTGTTGTAGAATGTACGTCTAATATTCGAACAGTAAAGCAACTTAAAAGTGAAAAATATTTTATGCGTAGATACGTACAACTAATTGATAATGTAATGCATCGAAATCTTAGAAAAACGGTAATAAACGGTATTTTATTCGGGTTTTCTCAAGGTGTGGTATTTTTTGTAGTAGCTGGATGCTATTACGCGGGAGCTGTATTCATTAATCATGGTTACATGAACACCGAAGAAATGATGATTGTATTTGGATCCTTATTATTTGGAGCGATGAGTATAGGGCAAAATCAAGCGATGGCTCCCGATTTTGGTAAATCTATTGAAGCTGCTAAACGTATATATAAAATTATACAGAGAGTTCCAAAAATAGATTCTGAATCAACGGATGGACTTATACCTAAAGAATACAATGGCATTTATAAGCTCGATCATGTCAAATTCAACTATCCTGCTCGGGAGCAAACTCAAGTACTGCGAAACGTGACATTGACAATTGATAGCTCAACGTCAAGTGCTCTTGTCGGATTTTCTGGTTGTGGTAAAAGTACGATCATACAATTGCTGGAAAGGTTTTACGATCCCACAGAAGGGTGTATATTTTTAGACGACGTCGACATTAGAACAATTAACATACACTGGTATAGGCAGAAAATAGGGATTGTTAGTCAAGAACCAATTCTTTTTAATTGGTCGATAGGAGATAATATCGCTTTCGGAGATCAAATAAATCCACCAAATATGAAGAGGATTCGGGCTGCTGCGAAAGCTGCAAATATAGACGATTTTATCACTCACTTACCACAGGGTTACGATACAATAGCAGGTTCTAGAGGATCACTACTTAGTGGAGGTCAGAAACAAAGAATATGTTTGGCAAGGGCGTTGGTAAGCAAACCAGCCTTAATATTATTAGATGAGGCAACATCCGCTCTGGACACTGAAAATGAACGTATTGTTCAGGAAGCGTTGTTTGCAGCTCAGCAGGAACGGGGATCAGTTACAGTCTCTCATAGACTATCAATAATTGAGCACAGCGACGTTATTTATGTTATGGATAACGGTAAACTTGTAGAATGTGGTAACCACGTAGAATTACTTAACAATAGAGGAACCTATTACGATCTATGTAAATACTCGAAAAGGTAAATTTGCTCTTTCGCATTTCAAGCTGCAGCGAAATCTTAAATTTGCCATTATCGAACATTGTAAATAAAAAAGTGTAGACATTCCAGAGTACAATAATTTGCTGAGTTCAAATCGAAAAAAAAATAAAGATCCTCACCAAGTTCCATGCCGCTGAAGCCTTGCAGATTCTTCATCGAGAATGCAAAATAAGATAAATTTAGTTCAATAAAACTAACGACAAGCGAACTTTTTGAACGTTCAACGGTGTAATTTTATTTTTGGTAGATATTTATACTGATGTGCTAGATGTTGAATTATGAAAACTTGATTAATTTATATTTTTGTTGGAAAATTCCTGTGTTAGAATTTTATTGAAACATTTTAGAGAAAATTCCGGTAATATAGTATAAAGATATTACTTATCATTTTACCAACCCGAGTTGAAAAACTCGGATTGGGCAATTTCTCATGTGATTAATTTCATTTTAGTTAATATTTTGTTTTTCGTACAACTTTATAATCGAAAATGGTTCGAAAGTAATTGGAATTTCGTTGCAATAATTGAATTTTGAGTATTACTTTGAAATAAGTATCAAATTTTGTTTATTTTAGCTTCAGAAATGTCATAGAACTATGATTTTGATTTTTAGCATGTATTGTCTACTTTATACTAATCAAAACAATGAGCAATAACAGTAATATTTAATATTTTTAATTATAATTTATAAACTAACCGTATTGTTTGTATGATGTGGCAGCCACGAAGGAATCGACAAAACGATATCAGGTACCGTTTCGTTATTATTTTGACTCAACAGTACAAATACAAATAAGTTGGCAGATAAATAGAGAGAATGCGCTGGCATTAGCCAGTGCTCTTAGCTAATGATCTTTTTGGTGAAGCATATACCTACTTTGCAAGAAATTTTCTAGTTTCATGTACCTTTTGACATACTCGTGCCGTCTGCCGGTCCTCCTCTGCATCCAGTAGTGGGAGGTATCTGGCACTGACGAGTCAAAATAATGACAAAACGGTAATTGGTATCGTTTTGTCGATTCTTTCGTAACTGCCACATCATACAAACAGAACAAATGCCAGGTCACATTACAAATCTTATTATCTGTAATTGAAGCAGCTAATATTATCATAAAAATTTAATATAAGATATATTATATATTTAATATATTACTTTAATAATTAAAACATTATGACACGTTAAATATTCAATTAAATATTCAATTTTATAACGACATAGATTACAATGATAAATTGTAAATTACATTGTAATCGTAATTATTATCTTATTTATTTAAAATAATAACCCTCTATCGCCACGGGCGATAAGGGAAGATCAACATCAAAACGTCAACATCGAAAATTATTATAATATGAGTCAATAAATTATTTTAAACCTTATTATTTTGAATAAATATATTGTTATAATAAGGTAATATAATTATATTACCATTAATGTAATGATTAGTTGTCTTTTTCTCCGGGAAAAATACGAACGGCGAAAGAAACAACTGACATTTTCTCCGAACGAAAAACTTTCTCCGAAAGTTTTTTCAATGAACTTTCTTAAAGTTCATTGTTGTAATAATTATAATTATAAACATTAAGATGATATACATTATACTAGCTATTAAGGTAAAAATAACGATAATATTTAAACATAAAAATAAAGACAACTGGTGAAACTGTTTATGGAATTAACTTTAAGCTTATAAATAAAATCATGCCAGGCAAATAATTTTTAACGACATTCCGAATCGAGCAAAAAAGCAATAAAATGAATCATTTTAATTATAATCATTATAATCATTATAATGATTATAATCATTATATTTGATTCATTATAATCACAATAATTTTATACGATAAAATACGATAAAATAAAAATAAAGATAAATAATTATAAATACTAAATTATTGTTAAGATTTTATATAATTTATATCAAATTAAAATTTAAAATTAAAATTTTAAATAAAAGTTAATTTTTATGAATTGACTTATAAATAATATACGTTGTATTCAAAAGATAATAATGAAATATATTATTAATAATTTTAATTTAAACATAAAAATGCTAAACGAAAATTTAATAATTAATAATTATTTAATTTAATTTATAATTTAAATCAAGTTAAAATAAAAAATTGACATTTAAAATAAACGTCATTTTTATGAATTGACTAATAAATAACAGACGTTGTATATGAATAACATTAGAGTTCATCAGAAGAAACTGCTATGCTATCAGGTTTCAGCCCCTAACTCCTCTACCCAGCATAGCAGCGGAGCCAAACACGTGCTAATGACGTATTTCCTCTGATGAAATGTGACTATCTAGTATTGTATTCTAATACAAAGTATATTATTTATTATTCATCCATAAAAATTTTCCGCTAATGATTTTAAATTTATTTTTAATATTACTGTGTTGATTTATATATTTTGCTATTTTCTGTTTGATGATATTTTTATAGTAACCTAGTTTAAAATATGCATCTATTAAATTATTTAAATGATTTTGAAGAAAAACAATATCGTTACAAATTGTTGCAATTCTTAAAATTTTATTTAATGTATTATATTTTATATGATATTGTATGGTGAATGCTCATGCAAAAATATGTTTCTTGAAAATTTAAATATGTCATCTTTACGATATAAATTAATAGTAGTTTTAGTTAATGTTAATTTAACGTCATATCTAGATATATACTTTATCATTAATATTGGTTTTATTAAGAATAAGGCTTTCTGGAAAAATTTGTTCGCTTATTGAATAAAAATTGCTAGAATTAAATACATATCATCAATATATCGAAACATATATTTCATATCTTTATATAATTTTGATTTATTTTTTAAACAGTTTTGAACAAATTCATATTCTATAAAGCTTAGAAATAAGTCAGCTATTATTGGGTTACTATTACCTCTCATTAGAACACCTTTTACTTGTCTAAATATAGATGTCCCTACTTTTAAATAATTTTGATTTATCAAAATATTTAAGGATTCTATTAATTCAATTTTATCCATATATTTATATTTACTTAATTATTTAATTTTTGTTAGATATACGTTATAGTTATTATAACATATGTTCTATAATATACGTTATAGTTATTATAACATATTTATTATAACATATATTATAACATCTTGTTCCAGCCTGCAACCACCTTAAGCAGGGCAGCCCCCTGTCAGATGCTGCTGGATGGCCCGTTGTAAGTTTAGTCTGAGTCAACTAAACTAGGTGGCGACACCGAAAAAGCAACGTTAAAAATTATGACTTAAAAGTTACATGTACTCAACCACATTGGAAATATACGTAAGTACTAATAATTTCAATTTTAGATCTTTTAAATGTAACAGAAAAAATTGTATAGTTTGTGATGTTATAAATAATAATTGTATCGTAAGTAATACGACAAACAAATGTTTTTCATTAAATATTAATAATAATTGTAACTGCAATACCGCAGGTGTAGTGTATCTTATACAATGTACATGTGGATTGCAATATATAGGAAAAACATATCAAATGTTAAAAACTAGGTTTAGGCAACACATATAATATACAGCATAATAGTCAAACTATATTTCATAAACATATGAGATTAATAGGACATGATATTAAAAACTGTAAATTATTTATTTTAGAACATATTATCGAAGAAAACATTTCAATATTAAATCAAAAACTATTAGAAAAAGAAGATTTTTGGATTAAAACGCTTAATTCCATGTACCCATTAGGATTGAATGACGTGGTACAAGGAATTGGCAGAAGTAGTATAATACATAATAAACAACTATATTATAATAATCCGGTTAAACGCAAACCAAGAAGTCATGGTGATAAAAGGAATAGGAAAAATAGAGTTAAAAATATTAAAAAAGATATGTATATAAATGAACAATTAGAAATATTAAAACAACTTTTAAGTGATAATAAGCTAAAAGATCTTTATGTAAATATAAGAAGTTTTTCTAAAGATATCATATGTTCAATAAATCAAAAATTAATTAACGACTATGATAGGCTAAGTTGTATAATAGACAGTTATTGTAATACAAAATACTATAATCGTACAATAAATGTAAATAATAACAATAGAAAATATACATTAACCATAAACTTCATTAATAAATGTATAGATAACATAAATATAGCCGGACTTTTAAATAATTCTAAAAGTAAAGAAATAATAGGGTCAGATTTAAGTAAATATATTCCTAAAATAAGGTATAAACTCCTACCACCATTAGGACGAAAAATTTGTAATTATAATAAAGAATTAAAATCAATATGTAACGATAATATTAGAAACATAATGGAAACAGAATGCAATTGTAAAAGTCTTAATTTTGATAAAATAAATGAACATATATGTACCCATAATCTAGAATTAATTGAAAATTGTGAATTAAGAAAGCTGCTATCAAAAGGGTATAAATATAGATTAAATAATAACAACGACAAAAATAAAATTTACAATTCGTTATATAATAACTTAAATGATTACTTTAGTAAGCTGATTAATAGTGAAAGCTCGAATATATCTAAGATAAAAATTTGGAAAGATTATATATTTGATAAAATTAAAAATAAAATGAAAATAACAAACAATTATAAAAGGAAAGATAAAATTAATAAAGATATGTATAAAGAACTTACTAAATTAAAGGATAACTATATAATAACAACTATTGATAAAGCTAGTAATAACTTTGTCTTCATATGCAAAAAGCTTTATTATGATATACTAATGAAAGAGGTTAATTCTAATGATTTAAATGTAAATCCAACATATGAACGTAGTGAGTTGAGTTTAGAAACAATTATTACAAGTCACTGTTCTATAATGGATAAAAAGGGTATAAAGGTTGAATTAGATAATAAAACTATACCTATATTATATTGGAATCCAAAATTACATAAAAATCCAATAAAACCTAGGTTCATATGTAGTGCGTTTAAATGTACATTAAAACCACTTTCTGTCTATATGAATAAAATACTTAAAGTAATTAAAGCACACTTTAAAAAATATTGCAAGGTAATCGAAATTAATACTGGTATAAAACACTATTTCAGTATTAATTCTACAAAAGAATTTTTAGAACAGACAAAAGGAATAAATTTTCAAAATATAAATACATACGATTTTAGTACTCTTTATACAAATCTAGGTTTAGTAGATATTAAAGAAGCGTTAGTAAAATTAATTAATCTTATATTCGGAAAAAGATATACATATATATGTTATAATAATTATAACGCCTATCTAACAAAAATTAAAACCATCAAGTAAATATAAATATATAGATAAAATTGAATTAATAGAATCCTTAAATATTTTGATAAATCAAAATTATTTAAAAGTAGGCACATCTATATTTAGACAGGTAAAAGCTGTTCCAATGGGAGGCAATAGTAGCCCAATTATAGCTGACATGTTTTTAAGCTTTATAGTATATGAATTTGTTCATAACTTTTTAAGAAATAGATCTAAATTATATAAAGATATAAAATATATGTTTTGATATATTGATGATATATGTGTATTTAATTCTTGCAATTTTTATTCAATAGGCGAACAAATTTATCCAGGTAGCCTCATTCTTAATAAAACCAATATTAATGATAAAGAAGGTATATATCTAGATATGAACATTAAATTAACATCAATTAAAACTACTTTTAATTTATATCGTAAAGATGACATATTTAAATTTACAAGAAACATATTTTTGCATGAGCATTCATGCATACCATATAATATAAAATATAATACATTAAATAATGAAATTTTAAGAATTGCAACAATATGTAATGATATTGGCTTTCTTCAAAATCATTTAAATAATTTAATAGATACATATTTTAAACTAGGTTACTATAAAAATAACATCAAGCAGAAAATAGTAAAATATATAAATCAACACAATAATATTAAAGAATAAATTTAAACTCTTAAGTGGCAAATTTTTATGGATAATAAATAATATACTTTGTATTAGAATAAGATACTAGATAGTCAAATTTCATCAGAGGAAATACATCATTAGCATGTATTTGGCCCCGCTGCTATGTTGGGTAGAGGAGTTAGGGGCCGAAACCTGATAGCATAGCAGTTCCTCCTGATGACCTCTAATTCTTATTCTGATACAACGTCTGTTATTTATTAGTCAATTCATAAAAATGACGTTTATTTTAAATTTCAATTTTTTATTTTAACTTGATTTAAATTATAGAAAATCTAAAAACAATTATTAATTTTATTATTTAATTATTAAATTTTGATTTAGCATTATTATGTTTTGTTTATTTTATAATTATATAACAATACGTAGACTCAGTTAGCTGATTTAATTTTTCCGAATATAAGATTAATTATTCTTCTAATAAAGCCAAGTCATTTGCTTTATTTATGTTAAGAGTTATTCTATTACAGGTCGTGCACTTAAAGGCATACTTATTAACTGTCGTGCAAACATCAAGTCCAAATTAAAAGTATAAAAATATAGATCCATCAAACAAATACAATAGCGGTGAAAATAGTAGAGCTTCTGCCTAGTAGTGAAGAAATTTACCCAGCACACACGTTTGAAACCAAAATCTCCGAAGGCAACATATCAAATAACAACGATCGCAATCAAATTACTAATTAAAGAAAAACCAAAATCCTCTGCGATTGTTCTAGCCTTTTATATAACTGTTATGTGTAATTTTGCAACATTGTGAACACAGTTCTGCCAAAACGTAATAAAATTCTTAGTCTTGACAAAAAAATTCTTAGTCATGACAAAATTATTAGTCATTCTCACTCATTGTTTTGTTAATTGATTTCAAAATAAGGATACATTTTGAATTAAGTTAAATTCGAATAACCGGTCAAGCAAAAAAGGTAAAGTATGTATATTACTTGCTTGTAAAGGGGAAGGGACACGTTTATTACACAAAATGTAAGTTAATTTTTGTAGTTTATTGCCTGTCGCAGGGTTCAACTTAAAACGACAACCTATAATTTGGAAGCGATGAGTATATAATGGTTGAGGAAAACTACCCATGATAAAAATAACTGGTCAATTTAAGGTTGTGTAGAACACAGCTCTGCCGAAACCTTTTTAATTAATATAGGAACCTTTATTCCGTTCTTATTTTCTACCTCAGGCGGACTAGCAAAGGAGGCAAGTGCTTTCATCAAGAGACTAGCAACACGCATCAGTGAGCGATCTATCCTCCTATGTCAAAAATGTATGTTCGCTGCGACAACGTATATGTGTAGCGCTAACAAAAGCAAACTCCTAGTGTCTGGAATGAGACTCCCAGTTAAACCAAAGTAGAACGGAGGAGTTAATTTAAATAACAAAAACTTTCGTTTTGTAACAATCAAATGAATTCTATTAAAAAATTATTTAATCTATATTTACACACTTTTGATAGCAGCTTTCTTAATTCACAATTTTCAATTAATTCTAGATTATGGGTACATGTATGTTCATTTATTTTACAAATTTTTCGTCCTAATTCTATTAATTCTATTAAAAAAAAATAAAAATATTATTTAATATTTATACCCTTTTTATAAAAAAAGGGTATACTACCCCTTTTATACCCTTTTTTATTTAAAAAAATTATACCCTTTGAGAACATAAAGCTTTTTTGAATTTTTTTAAAATCCGAAGATATATTATGATATTGGCTGTTCAAAATACTGTGTTATTTTATTTTAATACATTAAATTTACATCAATGCAAGGATGAAAATGTCCAAACAGTCGGCAACCATTTTACAGTAAATACGGTGAAGTATTAAAAAATGCCCAGCATAGTGTCAGGATTGTTAATAAGGCTGTAATATGCTCAGCATAGAAGATCATGGCCAGATGCTTTGCTGTTGGCCATATTGAATGACGGGTAAAAGTATTGTACGAAAATAGCTAAAATATCATTCAAAAGAAAGCGAACATATGTTTCTGGCAAAATACATGGCAATGACTATTTTTGAGCTCTTTTTATCTAGGTGTGAAGTGAATAACCATCTGGAACAATTATGAAATAAGTAAAGTTTAGGCAAAAATCAACAGGAGGGTTTCCGAAGTGTAACTTGGTCAGTGCTGCAAATAAGACCGCCATTGCTGATTTTGACGATTTTAGATTTTGTGATGCTTACATGGAGTTAGTTGACTAGATTCTATCGACCATGCATTGGATAATAGATTCTCTATTGTTTGAGAGAATCATGAGATTATTGGCAAATATATAAGAATACTTGAATACATATCAATGAATAAATAACTGGACTAAATGAATCGCATTGTAGCACTCCTTGCTTGCGATTATTGGATCGGATAAATTTAATCCTTCGGATATACAAAGCGAATTTGGTTGCAAAATCGTTGAATCATACGAAATAAAAAACCAAAGATGTGATTTTTATTTACAGTATGTCGATCAAGGGTCTACAATTAATGGAGTCAAATACTTTGGTGAAGTTATTAAAATTTAGACAATTTAGATGACATCGATTGTTGAGCGATTGCGAAGTAAACGCATTGCTTTTAAGGAAGTAGAAAATCTCGGTGATGGGATAAACGATAGGTAATAAGTTGTGTAAGAAATTAGTACGCTTGATTTAAGAGCACAATTCCTATGTAAGAATCGTTAGAATTCGGATCACCTTTGTCCTTAAAGAGTAGTTCGATTACTGGATTAGCCTTTTCGCCAATTTTCCAAAATCCATCATCCTACCCCTACAACGAATAATCAACACCGCCGTTCGAGTGCTCTTTCGTCTCCGTCGCTTCGACCACATATCCACATATTTTGCCCAACTCTCCTGGCCCACCATCCACATCCGCATCAAACTCCGCCTTCTTCTCGTTACTTTTCGTCTCATCGCTGTCGGCTCCCCATCGTTCATCAACCTTCCTTTCTTAGACGATACTCGCCCCACCTCGCTATCGCTTCGTTCCTGTCATACCCTCTTACTCCACGTTCCTAATTACTCCAACAACTACGGTCTCCGATCCTTCCTCGTCGCCGCCTCACTCGCCTGGAATCAACTTCCTCTCGACGTCCGCCGCGCTCCCTCCTTTATCACATTCAAACACCTCCTCCGTTCACACCTTCTCGACACCTGATTCACAGTCTTGTTTTGTTGTGGTCATGTAAGCGTGCGCTAGCACGCATTTGCCACGTTAACATAAATCCTTTTTTAGTTCAATTATATTGTTTCCATTAAGTCGGTAGCGCTCATCCAAACATGATATAATTAAAAAATGCCCAGCATAGTGTCAGGATTGTTAATAAGGCTGTAATATGCTCAGCACAGAAGATCATGGCCAGATGCTTTGCTGATGGCTATATTCTGTCAGAGTTTAGCAGGGCAAAACATTACATTTTTTACCTATTTTAACCACGTTAAAATGGGTAAAGGAATGATTAAACTAAGTGTAATTTTTGGCTGTTAATTTTCAGAGCTTGGCTTTGGAAAGACAGATTTGCTCGAATGGAAGGATAAAAATGTTCACAAAGTCGGCAACCATTTTATAGTAAATACGGTGAAGTACTATTTAACCATTTCTAATGAGAAATGGTTATTATAAAATCACCAGATACTCTTAGCTTATTCGTCCGCTTATTGATTGTCCGCTTATTTCCGCGGAAACCGTCACTTCCCGGTTTCTGCGGTTGTTAACGAATGTATCAAAAAACTCAAGAACGAGTTTTGTGTAGCTTCTCTGAATCCTTACGATCCTCAAAAAAAATTTCATAGTAAAAACAGATGCATCCGATAGATCTATTGGAGCAGTGCTTAGTCAGGAGGGAATACCAATAGAATTTTTTCGAAAACCTTAAGGATGTAACAACAAATGTTACCATCAATTGAGAAAGAAGGTTTCAACTCTGGCGATAGTTGAAACCCTGCGGCGTTGACGTCATTACTCGCTACCTGCTTCAAGTTAATCACCGATCAACGTTCGGTGATGTTTATGCTTGATTGCAAACGAACAAATAAAATTAAAAACGAAAAATTTTCACGATGGCGTTTAGAGCTAGCTCCCTTCAGCTTTGACATTATTTATCGTACTGGGAATAAAAACGTTGCTGCTGATGCCAGGTCGCACTGTTATGCTGTACCCATAAACAAATTGGAACAATTGCATGATGTATTGTGTCATCCAGGGTAAACAAGAATGCTTCATTACATTCGTTCGAAACATCTACCATACTCTACCGGGGATGTCCGCAACGTCATTGCAAATTGTAAAATATGTAAATTAATTAAACCTCGATTTTTTCCGAAACCGATCCTCGACCCAACAAGGCTTTGGTCAACAGTTGGATAAGACATGCGGTTAAATGGACAATATTAGAAAACTTTATCCTTGGATTGCTCGTTAATGATATTTTGTTTTTTATGTGTTGTGTTGTATAATGAGGAGCACAAGAGCTTTTTACGGTCAAAGCTCTGAATACAACATAATAATCAAAACTAAATTAAAAATTAACAGAATATAATAATGTTGTATCAAGAATACATAGTTTCAGTATTTGTGACTGAAATTATATTACCGGGCAAACAAAGTCCACAGGTCAATAATAACTTGTCAGTAGAACAAATTGTAGTCTATTTTGTATATTATACCATATAATATACATAAAAATAAAGATAAATAATAAATAATTATATAAGATTTTATACAATTTATATTTATATTAAATTATAATTTAGAAATCAAATTTAAAATAAAAGTCAATTGTTATTATTTGACTAATAAATAACAGACGATGTATCAGAATAAGAAGTCATCATGATGAACTGCTGTGCTATCAGGTTTTGGCCCCCATTATTCGAACATAACATCGGTGCCAAATACGTGCTAATGACGTATTTCCTCTGATAAAATTTGAGTATATGAACCATTAGATAATCAAGATTTTAAAGTCACATTACATGGAAAATCATTATTTTATGAAATATATGATCGCTCATATTATTGACAACTAACATTATTATATATTTATATATTTATTATATAAATATATATAATTATATAGTATTACATATTATATAAAGATTAGATGTCATAAGGAGAAACTGTTATGTTATCAGGTTTCGGCATCTATTTATCGACCCAACATAGCAGCGAGGCCAAATACGCGCTAATGACGTATTTCTTCTGATGAAATTTGATTATTTAGGGTACCTTATTTTAATACAAATCATATTGTTTATTATACATCCATAAAATTTTTCGCTTAATAGTTTAAATAATTTTTTTAATATTTTTTGTTTTCTTTTATTTTGTGAAATTATAAGAAAATGAAAACATTCATTTAAAATATAAAATAAAAAATCCATATAACTTGCTTGAAAATTAGCAGAAAATTGTGACAGAGGTCATATTAGCGGGATAACAAAATCCACAGGTCAATACTAATTTGTCAATAGAACATATTAGATAAGATAACTGAGTTTACGTATTTTATAAGAATAAAGAATATTTTAGAAGAATATTTTAAAAATAAAGATAAATAATAAATATTATTTTAGATTTAATATTTTTATACGATTTTATACAATAATTGTTATAAGATTTTATAACTTTTATCAAGTTATATCAAGGAAGAAAATTTATAAGTGCTCTAGCTAATTACAATTATATCTTGATTATATCTGAATCTAATTATTATCAATATGGGGAAACGGAGGAAAACAACAAAATCGACTGTGAATGATAATGGATCCCAGCATTATGTAGAGTTTTCCATGGCAGATTGCCCTGTGTGGACTACTGTTTGGCTACCTCTTCGTCTTCCTTCAAATTTTCCAGATAGATATTTTCTATGCGGATTCTGTTCAGCATATCTTCGTAAAGAATTGATCGTTTCAAAGAATGATCAATCGTCTATCAGCCATGACAATTCAAATAGTATCGTTTATGACAAAGATGTTAGTGAAATACAATTCGAACGAAACTGTGGAAAACATCGAAAATAACAATTATTATCATCAAATGAAGAAAGCGGTCGATTTACAGACAATTCCCATACATTGCAGGAGCAACACGTTGTCACAGACTTCCTGCAAATCGAAAATGAATCATTAAATCGAACATCCAACGCATTAATCAATAGGTCATCACCGATTATCGAAAATAACAGTTTGGACAATGACAATCTTATCAATAACGGAAATTTGGATAGTGGAAACCTACAACGATAGTACAGTCAATCCGATATCAATTCAAGCTTCTCAGCACCTCTTACTAATCCAGATGTATTTACTGATGCAATCAATGCTTATTCACCTTAGCGCTCTACATATGTTAACAGTCTGGTCCAGTTAGATGAAGTTTCTCATAATCACAAATATTTAAATCAATTCGAGTCATTGGCAAATGTTATACCTGATACATGCCAAATAAGTGGAGTCATTGATAGATCTCCACATAATCTTGATGGAAAATCAGTGATTTCCTCTGAGCAGAACTTTTCCCGCGTACGCAAATATCATGATCCTTCTCGCTCTATCGTTTTCACTAATATACCTGAATCTATGTCGGTCAACATACAACATAGATTAGATGACGACTTATCCAAAGTTCGTGCGATAATATCAACCATTTTGGTAGCGTCACCGAAAGAGGTAACGTCCAAAATTAAACTATTAGATTTGTTTCGAATTGGTAAAATGCAGAATAATCATCCTAGATTATTAAAAGCAATTTTTACCGACGCAGCGGCTGCCAAAACTAGTTTGAGCAACTCCTATCATCTTAAAGGTTCTCTCGTTAGATTACTAAATGATCTTGACAAGTTTGAACGTGAACGTCTTCGGGAGGTTAGACAATTATTGAGATCGCGCTTAGATGCAGTAGAAACAAACTTAAGAATTCAGAATTTTCAAATTGAGGGACTCGCTTGAATCGGACTCCACTGTTTGTGGATTAGATTTAGCTCATCTCGTCGCTTCTAGCTTATCCAACATACCCATTACAAATACATGTGATTACTTAGATGACACTGTTTATCATCAATCACCGTTGTGGTCTCCTTTGGCGAAATCCAACTAATAAAGCTAACAGTAAGGGAAATAACACATGTGATTTAATAGGCTCTACTTCTGCGATCTTGTATACTAACGCACGCAGTCTTCTTAATAAAATTCACGAATTGAAGCAACGTATTCAATATTCCCAGCCCTTAATAATCGCAATAACAGAAAGCTGGCTTCACTCCGATATATCTGATCAAAAGATTCAAATAGATAATTATTCTTCTTATCGTGTCGATAGGACTGGAGAGAGAAGGTCGGGTAATTTTATATTTACATAATAGTGTAGCGTTTATGACCTTAAGTGCCAAGTCTGAAGGTGGTAGAGAAACACTATGGGTTGATATATTACTGTCCGGTCATGTGTTAGTTACTATTGGTTTTATATATCGTAGTACAAGAATGGATTTTGTTTCATAGTTGATACATTATTAAAGTTCCCGTAGTAATGTGGTAGTAGTTGGTGATCTAAATATGCCTTCTATAGACTGGAATAACTACATATGCTTAGATAACAATAATTATTCATCAGCATTCCTTGATACTATCAATTTTCTTAATCTAACGCAACATGTCTCAATGTTTACTCGTTCCTCTGGAGACCATCAATCTTTGCTTGATATTTGTCTTACTTCTGATAAATATTTGGTCACTGATGTAACGTATTTGGATCCCTTAGGCAGCTCTGATCATTCTGTTATTCGCTTTAATACAAACTTATCTAATATATTGTCACAACCTGAGTCTTCATGTATGCCAGTACAATGTTTCAAAACCGATTTCAGTTTAGTACGTCAATCCCTTCTCGGTACAAATTGGTATGATCCATTGATTTTTGGAGTTGAATCATCTTGGCAACAATTTGAAACCCTAATGATATCGCTCATTCTACTTTTCTCACCTCGTAAGATAGCAACTGCCAGTGCACGCACAAATCCATGGTTTGATAAGGAGCTTCAGGAGGCATTGAGATCCAAGAAGCAAAAATTCGTAAGGTATAGGAATGGAGAAACTGATTATAGGTCATTTAAAAAGTGTCGGAATCATTTCACATATCTCAAGAGACTTAAAAAGCGGTAATTTGAACAAGTACTGGTAGGAAAATCAGCCAACAATCCTAACATATTTTTTAAATATGCAAATTTTTAAAGTAATGTTCGATCTTCTAGCTCTATCAT
This sequence comes from Pomphorhynchus laevis, assembly GCA_012934845.2. Taxonomy (NCBI): domain Eukaryota; kingdom Metazoa; phylum Acanthocephala; class Palaeacanthocephala; order Echinorhynchida; family Pomphorhynchidae; genus Pomphorhynchus; species Pomphorhynchus laevis. The sequence goes on from WNNJ02003694.1 coordinate 105,269, forward strand.
TGGAAGCAATGGACGCACTCTAGTAGATCATTTCGATATTGCTACTGCATTTGGTCGTAAATTTCTCGTATCAGCTACTTCTCTTCGTATAGAAATTACTCGTATTAATCCGTCAATTTTTGATATTCTTCACTTGTTCACAGTTCAAGATGTTATGAGAGTTTAGACGACTGAAACCGTCGGGCTCGATTTGCCCAGATTTACCTCCCTCAATATGTTTGAAGAATCTTCATGATGTCATTGCTGCGCCTTTATATAGGATATTTATAGCATCATTATATTACGGTATAGTCCCGAATGCATGGAAACGCTCTATCATTAAGCCGCTTCATAAGAAAGGTGATCGATCATGTGTAGATAACTACCGACCGGTTAGTTTAACCTCTGTATCATGTCGTGTATTAGAGAGATTACTTTATCGGATAATCAGTAACTACCTAGAATCATACAGGTTACTTTCTACTAATCAACACGGATTCCGTAAAAACTGTTCCACAGTAACCAACCTTTTATTGGCACAGGAAAGTTGGGGTTCCATAGTGGATGAAGGGTATGCTGTAGATGTCATATTTTTTGACTTCTCTAAAGCATTTGATCATGTACCCCATGGTAAGTTGATTATGAAGATGAGTGCATTAAACATCAATCCAGTTATCATTCGTTGGATATTCAGCTTTCTTTCTGGTCGCACATACCAGGTCGCCATTCACGGTACCCTTTCCGAGCATTATCCAGTTTATGCCGGTGTCCCGCAAGGGTCTGTATTGGGTCCTCTGCTGTTTTGTATTTTCATCAACGATCTCCCCAGTGTAATAAGTTCGCATTCATTATTATTTGCAGACGATTTAAAAATTTGGAGAGCCATTAAGTCGGATTATGATCGTAACATTCTTCAATTAGATATTGATACGGTTCTTAAGTGGGCACGTTCTAATGGTTTGTCTGTTAATGCCTCGAAGTGCACTTGCATGCACATTCGATCACGTAATATTGTTCCAGTGCCGATATATCATCTCGGGGATCGAGTGATTAAATTGGTTTCGAGCTATAAAGATCTTGGCGTATGGATAACGGATGATTTCTCCACTCGCCAAAATACTGAGTACATTTGTTCGAAGGCCATGCGTATGGTTGGTTTCCTTCGCCGATCATTCAGCTATATGAGTCCACGTTCTTTTAGAGTTCTTGCAAACGCTTTTGTACTAAGCCATTTGTTATATGCTTCTCAATGTTCATACTCTCGAACCAGAGATGATATTACTCGACTTGAGAAGGTGCTACGTAGGGCAACAAAATTAGTACATTCTTTGAGAGAACTTCCTTACGAGGACCGTCTTCGGTCTTTAAATATGCAGTCATTATGTGATATTCGTGACTCGCGGGATCTGTGTCTTGTGTGGGAGGTATTTCACAATGAACACCATGTGTTGCGTGGGCTCTTCAACATTCGATCAACTCGAGCATCGTGAGGACACTCGTTTTATCGTAGTCGCCGACGAATAGTACATTCTAGGGCGATTCAATTTGGACAACGAATAATAAATTCATGGAATCGTTTAAGCGATGATATTGTAAATGCGGCAACTCGTGAGCTCTTTAAAGGACAGATTATTTTAAATTGTTGACTATTTGTTTTTGTTTTTCTCTTTTTCTTTTATTTTGACTATCGATTTGTCAGCAACTCTGAGCTATGCTCGTAACGTTGTCTCATAATAATAAAGTTAAAGTTTATAATTGAAATAATTGACTAATGAATATAATATGATGTATCAGAATAAGGATTTGAGTTAATCAGAAGAAACTGTTGTTTGATCTCCTCAAAATCAAAATAAGGATTAAAGGTCATCAGGACGAAATGATAGTTATCAGGTTTTGGCCCTTATTCCTCAAATCAGCATAGCAACATGGTCAAATACAGGCTAATGAAGCATTATATATTAATACTAATTATAATTATTTTTTTATATTAAATATTTTTTTATTATATTAAATATTTTTGCATGAGCATTCATGCATACTATATAATATAAAATATAATACATTAAATAATGAAATTTTAAGAATTGCAACAATATGTAACGATATTGGCTTTCTTCAAAATCATTTAAATAATTTAATAGATACATATTTTAAACTAGGTTACTATAAAAATAACATCAAACAGAAAATAGTAAAATATATAAATCAACACAATAATATAAAGAATAAATTTAAACTCTTAAGTGGCAAATTTTTATGGATGGATAATAAATAATATACTTTGCATTAGAATAAGATACTAGATAGTTTTATCAGAGGAAATACATCATTAGCACGTATTTGGCCCTGTTGCTATGTTGGGTAGAGGAGTAAGGGGCCGTAACCTGATAGCATAGCAGTTCCTCCTGATGACCTCTAATTCTTATTCTGATACAACGTCTGTTATTTATTACTCAATTCATAAAAATGACGTTTATTTTTAATTTCATTTTTTATTTTTTATTTTTATTTTTTATTTTTAGTTTTTAACTTGATTAAAATTATAGCAAATCTAAAAACAATTATTAATTTTATTATTTAATTATTACTTTTTGATTTAGCATTATTATATTTTGTTTATTTTATAATTATATTAAATACGTAGACTCAGTTAGCTGATTTAATTATTATTACAAAATAAAATTCAAATAATTAAATGACATTTAATAGTTATAAAATATAAATAATTGCTATAAGATTTTATTACTTATACCAAGTTAAAATAAAAAATTTTATTTAATATAAAAGTTTATTTTTATGAATTGATTAAAAAATAGCAGACGATGAATCCGAATAAGGATTAGAGGTAATCAGTCAAACTGCTATGTTACCAGGTTACCGTCCCTGTTCATTAATGTAACATATTATCGGTGACAAGCACATGCTTATGATGTTTTCAAGAGAGAGTGAGATCATTTCGCGTGAATTATGTACGCAATTATTTTTAGCCAGACGCGGAAGAACGACGATAACAGTAGCAAGTACCGTTTCGTCATCACAATGACTCATCAGTGCCAGATCCCTTCTACTGCTGGATACAGAGGAGGACTGGCAGACGGAACACGAGTCACATGTATGAAGTACCAGAAAGATGTATGGTAACTTCACATTGAGTGCTAAATCAGCACATTACTTCACCAAATAGGATCATTAGCAAAAGCACTGGCAAATGCCAGCGCAGGTCTCTTTTATCGGCTAATATCTTTTTAAATTTTCAGAAGAGAGTGAGACCAAAGGTCTCACGATCAGTACCAGGGGTCTTATCTGACAAAATATTTATCAAAATATTTAACGATTCTATTAATTCAAAAAATTTATTAAAACAATTTTATTTTTTACGATGTATTCGAATAAAGAATAGAGATAATGTGAAATTAACAAAATATTATTAAAACTAAATGTAAACTCTTAAGTGGAAAATGTTTATGGATGAATAATAACATATTTAATATTTTTGGACTTAAAATGTTAGAATATTGCTGTTTGAAATTGGATTTTCACTATCTTTATTCAATAAATAACTAAAATCAATGGGTGATCACTTGATTTAAAATAACTAAGTCAATGAATCATTATTGGCTTTATATCCACCTTGCATTTAAATCGTTAGATCAATAATTAAACCAGATTAGAAATAGATTCATAAATATGGCGCATTTATACTTGAAAAATATTTGCTAGCAATCTGAGTTGTAAAATTTTATTTAATTTGTCTATAATAACGTGGTATGATTTTTTAAATGAACTTCTCCATAAGTTATGCTTACTTCTGCAAGCTTGCTAATTGTTGAAGGTGCTGAATGCACCCGTTAAAGTATGCGTCTCTTTCTTTTGCATCAAATGCTCTCTTTACCTCATTAACAATCCATCCCACAAGTTGTTCTCGGTGTATTCGGATTTTTAAGTCCTCAACAGCTTCGATATATTTCAACCGTCGATTAATTTGATCGGCCCAATTATCCAGTCTTTTCCTGTATTCGAATTCTTGCTGAAGAGATACACATTCTCTTTTAGCTTCACCAATTATCCTGGTGACTTCGGGCATATTTTCAAGCTGCTTAAATTTTGAAATATCAGCTTCTACTTGTTTTCGTTTTTTATCAACAAGTGCCCAGACAATATTTTCTTTATCATCTTCAAATTTTTGTAAAAAAGCCTTAATTTTAGGTCCTGCATATTTAGTGAGTAATATTGTTGTTAGCACTACACAGAGTTGAATATTTGCATCCATCCAAAAAACGTAAAACTCTTTGGATAATATTAAAGTTAATAAGCCATAGCCGAATAAGTACGGTCCAGTGACCCCTGTTTTAGGATAGAAAATTTGAAACCATTCATTAGGAATGAAGCCAAAACGAACTTCACCTGCTTTCGAGTACAGAACCTCTGGTGGATAGTTAACAAAATCACGAAATGGACTATCGTGCTCATATTTGGGTCTGATCGACGAACTTGGGATAGAATTTGCAGTGAGATTTGAATTGACCTGCGAGGTAATATTACTGCAAAGTCGAATTGATTTTCGAAACATCAACAAGTTAAGCGATTTAAAGTGTTGCATATCTAGAATAAAGACAAATTTATATATTTGAAAACGAATTGGTTTGAACAAACTTTATTTATAAGCCGCAATTGTGGATTTTTTAGATAAATTAAAAGTAAATTATTTTACCATTAATTATACCTAATGAATAATAACAAAATATAATATGAAAACAGCATAATAAAAATATTTATTTTAATATTTCTTGAGAATATATATTTATGTGGCGACGTCAAACTCATGGCTGCAATGTAGCATACCGGTACGAAAAGACACATGGTTTGATGTTATCAATTGCATATGCAAACCTTTATTATCTTCATACACTGTTGGTCAAAAGAATTGACAATAGATAATTCAACTTAAATTAAATCTTCAACTACAATAGATCAACTACTGTAGTCTGCTCTAACGAAAACAATATTATCGAAATTGACGAAACTTTATTTGCTAGACCTATAATAAAGGTCTTGTTTTACCAGATTTATGAGGTATTTGCAGCGGATATGTACTTCTGTATTCCGTGATTAACAGAAATGCATAAACGTAGGACGACTATATGCGTACATTGCATACATTGTGATTATTTAATTTGTAACGATTTGTGGAAGGGCGACAGCTGAATCAAAATAATTGAAGAACTCAAAACAAATTGTTTCCAATTTGTTTTAAAAGTTGTCAATTCAACTTTTATTTATTAAAATATAACCATATTTTTGTGCTTTTATAAATTTTTATTTCCACATTCTTCATTCAAAAAATAAATTTTGTCTAGAAATGCCAGTGATAATATTATGATAATTTTTTTATAATTTTTAAAATCTGGTATATCTTGTGATAACTAGTAAGGTGGAGGAAAATGATGTAAACAACTAAAAATTTTGAGATATTTGGATTTTAAAATTATGAACTAACAAAGGAACGCTAAGAAAAAATAAAAAAATGAAAACTTAACAAAGGAATGAAACGAAACTGTACACAGAGAGGGTTTCCTGGATACATGCGGAGCTTCCCCGCTGAATCGCTGCGCTTATGAGTTGAAGTAAAAAGGTATTTATCCGACGAGTATTGCAGATAATGTTTAATCGCTTTACAACTAAGGTCAGAAAAATTTTTGTCTTGCTTTGACCCAACATCTCGATGGCGACGACTTCAAACTTCGTGTACGTTGCATACAATTAATCTCACAACCAAGTAGTCGTCCTATCTTCCAAGGATCAGGGTCAAACCGTCCGGTCGCCTTCCGTAGATGTATGGCAACCCGACAGGTTCGATGCTACATGGTAAACCAACTGATGTAAGAAATGGTTTGATGATTCAGTTGACCTGGCTTGACAAGTGCCGGCCTATTGATTTGTGACTATATAATCCGTGTATGCCAAATTTGTCAACCAGTACACCACAGTGACAGCGATGCAGTGCACAGACTGCTAGACCTAGTCGAAGACTCGTAGAGATGCTGATGACGTCTTTGTCCAGTCTGGTTTCTGTGCGAATAATTGGGTTCGCTCGCATAAAACCGCCTGGTGCACTAACTTGCACAGCTAACAAATGCTCATTTTAATATGATTTCTTATATCTAAAAATCTTGGACAATAGTTTAGAATACCTTAGGAAATGATATATTAGACTATTTTTTGCCAAAAAGTATTTCAAACCGTTTTAAAGCCTATCTAATAAAAATTAAATCATAAAGTAAATATAAATATATAAATAAAATTGAATTAATAGAATCCTTAAATATTTTGATAAATCAAAATTATCTAAAAGTAAGGACATCTATATTTAGATAAATAAAAGGTGCTTTAATGTGAAAGTAATAATAATTTTATTTTTATTTTTATAGAATAAATTATTATTATCAAAAAGTAATATTTACAAGTTAGGTTACCCTCAAATGGGTCAGATAGGTCATATCAATGTGGATCTGTTTTGTTGTGTGTTACGACGTGCTGATCTCACGCACATGGATGCTGATTTGGCTAGGCTGATGCCGATTTTGCGTCGTAAATTGCGGATGCACTCTTCATAGCGCATATGAAATTTGAAGGCCTTCTTTTTTGCCATATATTTGAGTACTGGTCGCTTTGGCCATCTATTCTTCCATTAGCTGCAAAAATTAACGGATTGAAACTCGCTCAGAAAGTAATAATAATTTTTTTAAATCATATATTTTTTACAATAAATCAAATATCTCAAATGACAGAGTTTAAAATCAAAGGCTTATAATAATTATTACAAGCAAACATTGGCTATCTCTTCTGTTGATCGAAAATGATCGTGAACAGGTTTTCCAAATGTAGAGCGTGGCGCTCTTAAACAGGCAGATGCAGCACGAGCTAAGGCATATGAAATTTTCTCATATTTTTTTTATTTGAGGATATAAGAGTTCGCGTTTTGAGCTTAATTTGGAGGCTATTTGCTTCATTATCCTATTAGATTCCTGACTTGATCCTCCTAAAGACGAAAAAATTAACGGACTGAAATGCGCCTGTTCTAAACTTGAAATTCGCTCTCCATACTTCGTCTTTTTTCGTTTTTCATGGTATTCAAAGTCAGCCTTACACTCAGTTCGGGAGTTAGAGGGAGCATGCACATTAAATATCGCGACATCCAAAAATGTCCGCTCAAACCGGCTTCCGAATAGTCCACTACATACAACATCCAGACGCGCTTCTTTCGATACGCTTGTGCTATTGTTATTAAAACGATAATCAGATGGTACGGGTGCTAATACTGGTTCAACCTCCACGCCACTGCATATCCCGCTTAAGAGGTGATAAAATATATCCCTTACTTCATTATGCCTGATAGATGGTAACGCTCCAGTCTTGCACGAAAATGCATGATTGATAGTCATTTCTGAAGAACATATGCATTTTTTATTTTCTAATGCTCGCAAAGACCATCCATAGCGACCTGCTAATGCATCGCTAAACTCATTGTTTGTAAGCCGAAACCCCTCGTGACGTAGAGGTAGGGAAGATAGCCACGATGAAGCTCCCTTGTAACTAGCATGTGCCAATATCTTAAAGTAATCCGCTGGTAGAGATTTTAGTATTAATTCTTTCCTCGATTTGGCTACGTTTAATCTCATGTATGAAATGTTTCTAGCTATTTGAGTTTGAACATCCCTCAGGTTTTCTCCCGTATATCCGTCTCGATAGGTTTCGTACATTCTACGAGAAAAATCGTACTCCAAGTTAGCGATGTATTCCGGATCAATTAACCCAATGCCCCCTAACTTGAACAGTAAAGTTAATAATTCTTTATGTGCTTGTTCAATTTTCGCTTGTGTGATTGACTCAATAAAACCGCTATACAATAGGTTTTTCAGACATCTAGTGACATCCGTGCACATTGGTACTGTTCTGTAAGTATATATCCATTTCCATTGCACAGAGTGTATTTAGCCGGAATAAGCAGTCTGTCGATCCATTTTACTAACTTCAACTAATCTTTCAAGTGTGGATGGCCAGGATGTTACCCTGTTTTTTATAATATCCAAAACATCAACTTGTATTTCCCAGGCTTTAGATAAATCATCGCTAGGACCGACAGTGTTTGCATCGTCTGCGTATCATAGTTGAATCACTGATGGTAAACGTTTTTGAATATGTAGGATAAGTGCTAGAGTCGAAACGGCAAATGCAGCCATGGCCAGAGGGTCACCTTGAGTGAAACCCTCTTTTGAAAATATCGGATTACTACCAGTAAACATTGTTGATGACTTTACGTATAAGTTCCCTAGTTTTGTTTCTAGAGACGGACAAATGAATTTTGTTTTCTAATGTTAGACGTCGATTTACGAAATTAAAGGCGTTTGATGTATCCACCGCCAGTAAGCCAAAGTCACCCCGAGAGTGAAAGGAATCTGATAAGGAATGAACAGCGAATTCTATTCCGCTTCTCTGTGATGCGCACAATTGCACAGTTTCCATTACATCCTGAATATGGTTTCTAATTTTTCCTAAAACGACTTTGCTAATTATCCGTCGTTCCACTTGTCCCACGCCAATTGATCGTATGCCTGTAATCTTTTTTAAAGCTATAAGTCTACTCGTTACAAACGCACGCAAACTGCTAGGATGGATATGCTCTGAAGCTAATCGTATTGCAAATTCCGCTAGTGATGTTGCCAACTTTTTAGATTGGATTAAATGCTACTTACCCGTGCTGTTGTAGGAAAGAATGCCGGAGGATAATGTCTGAGCATAGCATTGACATCACGAAACACTCACCGATTGATAAAGTAATCCATGACAGCATAAAAATATTTAATTATATTATGATATTTGTCGAAGACGCGTTACGATATAATAGCTCTCACTGAGACATGGCTAAGTATAGACATACTTGATTATGAAATAAGTATCGAGAGATATAATCTCATTCGTGGGGATAGACAATGTCGCATGGGTGATGGTGTTGCTCTTTATATAAGAGACTCATTATCTGTAAAAATAGTCGAATCTAGTAATTCTTCGTCGGAATGTGATTATTTGTGGGTATCTATTAACCAAGGGATTAGGAACCTAACGTTCGGTATATTTTACCTACCTCCGTGTTCGTCAACTGCTTCTATTCGATCCTTTCTGCTTAGTCATGTAAAAATCTCTAAAGAGGGAGATTTGGTTATCGTAGGAGACTTTGATATGCCAAAAGTAAACTGGAAGGATTATGTTCCCATTAGTGGATGTGATCATGGTTCGTTGTGAACTCTTAGAAGTTTTTAATACTTTAAACTTATTTCAGCATGTCCATGAGCATACGCGATATAGGAAGGATAAGTCTTCTTTGCTCGACATTTGTCTACTATCAAAGAGAATGCTATTGGGAATATTAAGTACGGTCCTCTAATCGGCTTAAGTGATCACGCTACCATCGATTTTTTATTAACCTTGATCTCAAGGTATCTTCTAATTGTAATAAATTTACGAATTTCAAGAACGCCGATTATTCCACTATTCAATGGCTAAACCCTTATATTTTAGGAATACAGCCAGCGTGAGACATTTTCCGAAATACTTTACTCTCAATATTATTGGCACATACACCTGTATGCTCTATTCGAAGACTGAAGCATCCTGTATGGGTGGATGCGTCCCTACGATCTCTTCTAGTAAAACGAGATCGCGCCTTCCTGGATTTCAAACAGGGTATTAGATCTTTCTCCTCATACAAGGTTATTATAAATAGAGTCACTTAAATTAAACGAAGTAAACGTCATACCTATCTTACTAGCATGTGTAAGTCCTTTAATCAGAATTATCGAAATATATTTAGTTTTATTCGTGGTCAGAGATATTCTCAATGGGATTTATTTAGCTTAATAAACTCGGAGTGAAATTTTATTAATAATGCGAGCGAAATTGCAGAAGCATTTGCAGATCACTTTGAACATCCTAGCGTATCGAGTCCTTCAAATGATAGCAACCAGTTACTTTCATCTGATATTATAGATCACCCTATATTATCCAGTGTCGAATTCTCTGTTCTGGATGTATTCAATGAGCTTAGAAAATCAAAACCTTCGTCCATTAGTGATCCTGATAATATACCATCGATTGTATTGCGATAGGCTGCATCAGCACTATGCTTTCCGCTTTGGCTTATTTACCGTTAAAAAAGATTTATTTTAACGTGGCAAATGCGTGCCAGCGCACGCTTACATGAGCACAACAAAACAAAACTGTAAATCAGGTGTCGAGAAGGTGTAAACGGAGGAGGTGTTTGAATGTGATAAAGGAGGGGGCGCGGCGGACGTCGAGAGGGAGTTGATTCCATGCGAGTGAGGCGGCGACGAGGAAAGATCGGATACCGTAGTTGTTGGAGTAATTAGAAACGTGGAGTAAGATGGTATGACGGGAACGCAGCGATAGCAAGGTGGGGCGAGTGTCGTCTAAGAAAGGAAGGTTGATGAACGATAAGGAGCCAACAGCGATCAGACGAAAAGTAACGATAAGAAGGCGGAGTTTGATGCGGATGTGAATGATGGGCCAGTATAGTTGGGAAAAATATGTGGATGTGTGGTCGAAGCGACGAAGACGAAAGAGCACTTGAACGGCGGTGTTGATTATTCGTTGTAGGGGTAGGATGATGGATTTTGGAGAATTGGCGAAAAGGCTACGGCAGTAATCGATTTTAGGTAAAAGAAGCGATGAAAGAAGATACATACAAGAAAGGAAGTCGATAAGGAAGCGGATACGGCGGATATCACGGAGAATTATGTTAGACGAGCGGACCTTGTCACGTACGAAGGGTTTAAGGGAAAGGTGATCATCAAAATGGGAGCCTAAGAAAGTGAGATTGTGGACTATGGGGATGATCGATGAGGCAAAAGATACAGTGGGAGGAGATATGTTTGGTTTACGGGGGAGGATCCACATTATTTTGGAGTGTCGGGGTTTAGAACGAGATGGAGATTAAAGAGACGTTTGTAGATAGAAGAAAGACAGTTGGAGGCAGAAATGCCGATATCGTGTATGCGATGTGCGGGTGCATGAGCATAGATAAGGATGTCATCGGCGTATTGCATGACGTTAAATAAGTAAGGTTTGATAAATTGAGAGAGATCGCCAAGGAGAAGAGAGAAAAGCAGGGGACCTAGGACTGAACCTTGTGGGATCCCGCAAAAAAATAGAGATGAGAGGGCAGGAAGATGAATTAGAACAGACGCGAAAGGAACGGTCGGATAGATATGAGGAGGAAGAAAATCCGTAATCATAACGAAGGCGTAAACGGAGGACGGAGTGGTCGACAATGTCGAATGCGGAGGAGATGTCGAGGGAGATAGGAACACTATATAGAGCCTTATCTCGAGAAATGAGTAAGTCCTTGTACACTTTTATGCAGGCGATTTCTGTGGAGTGATTAAAGCGGAAAGCGGATTGGAAAGGAGGGTACAGGTTGGATGAGGAGAGATAAGCGTTGATCTGTATTAAGATGAGGCGTTTTAAGAGCTCAGAAAGAGTAGGGAGTAGTGAAATAGGGCGATAGCTAAAAGGAAGGGAGGGGTCGAGCGATTGTTTTTTAAGGAGAGGACGAACGATTGCGGATTTCCAGTGTGAAGGGAAGATACGACTGCAATTGGACGAGTTAAACAAGCTTGTGAGAAATGGTAATATCGATGAACATATAGATTTTAATATGTGAGTAGGCAGGGGATCGGCAGGTGAGGTTTTGTTGGGCAAGGACATGATGACAGATGATACTTCTGTAGCTAAGAGGGAGAAGATGAAAGAGTTCCGGAAGGATGAGGCTAGACTATGCAGAGTGGGATAGGATGGAGACCGGGGTGTGAGTACCGTTGCTCCATATATTCAGGAATTTTACATTTTGAGTGAAAACAAGCCACCATTAAGCCCATTTTCAAGAAACGTTTAAGATCTGCTGCTAGAAATTATAGACCAGTGAGCCTGACTTATGAGGCATGCAAGATTCTGGAAAAGTTAATTTTGCGCTTTCTGACATCATACTTAGAAAATATTGTATTCTAAATGTTCATCAACATTGTTTCCGACATGGGTGGTCCACTACTACTAATTTAGTTAGTGCAGGGCTAGCTGGTATGATTCCTTGAAGGTTGGACTCAGAGTTGATATTCTGGTTTTGATTCATCAAATGCCTTCGATAGGGTTAATCAAACCATTTTAATTAGTAAATTATTTGATGTGGCATTAGAGGTAGTATAATAATACAATAATTTATTTAATGTGGCAATTGCGTGCAAAATGCACGCTTACATGACCACTAACAAAAAAAAGAACATTAAAGGTCGCAGGTAATTAGTTAATTGTTGAAATAAAATTGAATTTGGCGTTTGAAGTACGGCATAGATGTTGATTGGCGGATATGAATAGGTAGTTGATTCCACAAGAGAGGAGCAGCCACAACGAAGGAGCGGAAGCCAAAAGAGGTAGAGTAGATTGGGACATGTAAAAGAAGGGAATTACGGGAACGCAGAGCACAATACACAGTACGAGAATTGTCGAGAAAAGGAAGGTTGAGAAATAAAGGGGTATGAGAAGTTATAAGTCGAAAAGCAATGATAAGAAGACGAATTTGAACACGACAATAAATGGTAGGCCAATCAAGAGAAACAAGATAGTGGGATGTATGATCAAAACGACGAAGACGGAGGAGAACTCGGACGGCAGCGTTGATGATGCGTTGTAAAGGAAAAAGAGTGGATTTAGGTGAGTTGGAAAATAGACTAAGACAGTAATCAAGTCTTGAGAAAAGAAGAGAAGATATGAGAGTCATACAAGAAGGGAAATCGATCAATCTACGAACTTGACGGAAATTGTGGAGTATCAAGGTAGATGAGCGTACTTTATCACTAACGAAAGGTTTAAGTGAAAGTCGGTTGTCGAAATGAAAGCCCAGGAAAACGAGATTATCAACGATAGAAAGAATTGTAGAATTTAATGATATAGAAGGAGGTTCTACGCCGAGATACTTTCATAGTATCCTTCCGTGGTTAAATTGTTTCCTCCAAGATAGGTTATTTGCGGTGAAAGTTAAAAACACTTTATCACGTTGGCGAACAATGTCGAATGGCGTACCTCAAGGTACAGTCATAAGTCTTACTATTAACTCAAGGTACATGATCTTACTATTAACATAGAAAATACCTATCACATGCATTGAGGTAAGTTGATGTACTCTGGCTCGTACACTTTAGGCGGTGAGAATTAAGAGCGCCATTAAGAATGCTGATCAAGTCAAGGATCTCGGTATTATATTATCTAATGATCTGTCATCGGGTCTTCATGTAAGATATATTGTAAGCAAATGTCAACGCATCCTAGGGCTACTACGAAGAATGCTAGGTTTAATAGATATTGACTCATTTAGGGTGCTGTTGCCCTCGATTGTCCTTTTCTCATATGCTATATGCTTCATCAGCAGTCTTTCCGCAATCTAAGAGTGATTTGCGTTTACTTGAGGGCATACTCCGTAAAGCTAGCCATATGCTTTCTTCTATTCGAGATATTCCCTACCCTCGAAGACTAGACGTTCTAGGCATATGCGATGTTGAGAGTCCTTAATTAAAGCAGATTTGATGTTGGTGTGGAGGACGCTGCACTCTTCTAAGCACGTTTTAAACCCTCGATTTACACTTTCTGCTAATGAAAATCTACGAGGACACAAACTTAAACTGGTACACAAACTGGGACCGAAGCGGAACCGAGGTGACATAAGACATCGAATTGTCAAACATTGGAATAAATTACCATCTACTGTTGTTGAGGCCACACATGTATCAGAATTGAAGAATTATCTTCGTGCTGAATTCCGCCTTGAATCCTGACTTGTTTCAGCTATTTTGTTGACTATTTTTTATTTCTCTCTTTTTTTACTGTGATGCCCGTTTTGAGCTTTTCTCTTTTGGCGGTCAATGAATAATAATACTGACGCCATGATAATTGACGCTATGATTATCATATTATCGCCATGTTAATCAGGAAAGAAGACAAGAGAGATGTACTGGATAGGGCAGTTAATGGCAGATGTGCCATACGGCGCAACGGACGGACTGTCTTCAATTGGAAGAAAACACGAGGATAACGTAGATACAATGGCCAAATTAAATGATAGATCTTACGTTTAAGTACTATATAAGTTATATGTTTTAATATTTTTAGTGCATGTCATTCAAATTCCTGTATTGTGTTCTAGATTTTCCTGACGAAGTCGAGAGGCGAAACGTTGAAATAAAGAAATATTTGTCTTGCCTGTTTTCTGTTTTACGATCAAAATATATGAACGCATTGCTAGATAATCCATGCCAGCAACTTACGAGCGCTGCTCATAACTCAATGTATGAACGCGTCCTAAATGGGACCTTGCTGATAGACAAAGATTCGGAACACAAAACTCGTGCCTTGTGCTACATGCAGTATTTGACATTATGCCTTAACAATAATGTAATTCCAAAAGGCTTACATATTAAGTTAAACATTAGTTTAGCCAAAAGAAATGTTAACTCAAAAGTAATTAATAAATTTCAGTCTAAATTGACCAATATTTTAAAGCGGGCGTCTATTGAAGTTACGCGTCTGATACGTAATTACTACGGAAGAGAATCAAATACGCACCCCTCCTGCCTTAATGAATCTCTCTACAATCAATTATTGGTGATTAAACGCAAGAAATTATCGAAATTAGTATGCCGCAAAGTATCTGCCCTGGAAATTAAGAACGTTGAATACCATCCAAATCGGTGGTGTAGAAAGTCGAAAAGATTAGTTCCAAATCAATTAGATCGCATTTATCATGAAGATTATGTAGTGAACTTATCCGAACAAATTGTTTCCTAAAATGCAATGAAAACATTGGCACTTGGTCTAAGATTTAACGATGGAAGAAGAGAATTCGATAGACTGAATCTTATGAATGTGATTCGAGAAACATGTAGAAAATGCTTTGAAAATATAGACGACGAAAATATAAAAAACGCTGCAATATCTAAAATGGGTTCTGATTTATTTTCCATTTACAGCCCAATTAAGCCGAATCACAGATACAGACCATATTTATGTCGCGATTCAAAGGAAGCGAAATATACACCAGCGAAACGAAAAAATATAAACATTAAACCAGCAGACAAAGGCGGTAAAGTGGTGATTTGGGGAAGAGAAGCATATATTCAAGGAGCAAATCGACAACTTAATGGACCAACATACCAAGTTTGCTCTATGTCTAAATTAACATCATCTGTAAAATGCATAACTGACTTAATAACACAATTTAAAAGAAACAAATTTTTGTCACCAGATGAAGCAAATAAATTACAACCTTCAAATGCAGTTCCAGGAAGACTATATTTACTTCCAAAAATACACAATCTTCAAATACCTTGTCCAGGAAGGCCAATTATTAGCTGTAATGGTACTGCCACAGAAATGCTATCGCGCGCAATACATAATCGCTTAAAAAGAAAATTACAAAACGTACCATCGCATTTGGCCAGTACGGATGCTTTTCTAGCGAGATTCGAAACGATAAAACACCTGATACCAGCAGATGCAATAATATTTACATTGGATCTAGAATCACTTTACACCAACATTCCAATACAAGATGGTTTACAAGCTTTGGCAACAGCTACCAATTATATGGATAAAGTAGAAAGTGATTTTATAGTACAAGGTGCAAAGATTGGTCTCGAAAACAATATATTTAAATTTGATAATAATATATATATTCAAAAGCTTGGAACGGCCATGGGCACACCTATGGCGCCAACATATGCAATAATATATATGGATCAATACGAACGCCAGAAAATATCGACATCAAATTATAAACCACATACATGGTGGAGATATATAGATGATATATTTGTAATCTGGACTGAGGGAGAACAAAATCTTCGACAATTCATAAAACACATAAATGATGGACCAATAACATTCACGATGGATAGACAAACACCTGTCAGATTTCTTGATGTTGCTATAGAACGTAAGCACACAAGTAGTACAACAAAATTTGTAACTATTCCATATCGGAAAGAACAATCGTGTTCAATGTATCTGCATGCTGAAAGCGCACATCACCAGACTACAAAAAGAGCGTAGATTCAAAATGAATTAAGACGTATTATAAAAATATCAAGCACATCCGAAATACGGTATAATGCTATAAGTGTTAATAAATTTCCTCAAATGGAAATATTATTGTTCGTGGAATCATTTGATATCAGGGCGTCAGCACCACGAAATAAATTCAACATTGTGGGGGGGTACAAGCTACTGATGAGGGCCAACTAGCTCGAAACGGTAGCTATAAATGTTCTGATGCAAGACTTGTTAAAGCGAGGTTACAGACGACGAGCAATATTATTATTATTATACATTCAACAACATACGAGCATTAGCTCAAATAGCTGGCTCACAATAAGTTCGTAAATAAATTAATTAGTTTTTAAAATAAGGAAATGCAACACGAAACATTGCTTGATCCATTCGTAGTCTTCTTTTAAAAGCACTAAGTGAACTGCATCCAACGGTGTCTGCATCAAGGTTGTTCCACAGCTCAACAATTCTTCTATCAAATTGCATCGCGCCCAATTTCTGTACTCTGTTTCTTCGAATAGTTAAAGAATGACCGCGAAGAACATTTGAACAACGTAGTTGAACCCTACTCCGAAGAGGGTGATGAGGACGTTGGAATAAATGCCAAACAAGGCACATATCCATGTACCGACGGGTCCATGTGACGGTCTCAAGTCCTAATGATCTCAGTCTGTCTTCATAAGGCAGCGACGCCAACGTTGGTGCTAGCTTTGTTGCCCTGCGAAGTACCCTCTCTGATTTCTTATGTTCATGCACAGTACGTGGGTATACAACCGGAGCTGCATATAAAAGTCTACTCAATACATGTGCTAAAATCAGAGGCCGAAGAGCAGTCGGATTAACGCGAACAAACGCGCGTCGAATCATACCTATCATTTTATTGGAGTTGGCACAAGCTTGATCAGTGTGCTTTTTGGTTGATAAATTAGAGGTAACCCATACTCCTAAATCTTTGTAACTATCGACACTTTCCACAATACAGTCCTTATATGTGTAACAAGCTGATGTTAGTTGCTTGCGAGCATTACCAATAATACGCATGTGTTTGCATTTCGAAACATTTATCACAAGCTTGTTTAACGCCGCCCACAACTCCAAATTATCTATGTCAGTTTGCAAATTATCAACATCCTCACATGAATGAATGGGCCGCCATATTTTTAAGTCATCTGCATACAAACATGATCGAGAGCGAATGCACCCAGGCAAATCGTTAACATAAATGCTGAATAAAAGCGGACCCAAAACTGAACCTTGAGGTACTCCAATATGACATTCTCTAGACACAGACAATGACCAATCGACAAGTACTCGAAAGCAACGATCACGAAGAAATTCTCTAATCCAATCAACTATTATGTTTGGGAGTCCAGTATTGACAAGTTTCTGAAGAAGTAGACCATGATCTACTCTATCAAAAGCTTTAGAAAAGTCGAAGAATATAATGTCTGTATCGATATAATGTGTCTTATTCGCTGTCCAATCAAGATGAGCATCAAGCAAATTTGAAACAGTTGAATAACCCTCCCGAAATCCGTGCTGATTAGGGACTAAAATTTTTCCTACACGAAAAAACTCAACCATGTAGCGATGCACAAACCTCTCCAACACTCTACAGCAAATGCAGGTAATGCTCACCGGCCTATAATTCTCGACGGAAGAGCGATCTCCCTTCTTGAAGTAGGGAAGAACAATTGACTGCTTCCACACATTAGGAAGAGATCTTTCCAAGATTGACTGGCGAAAAATTGCACAGAGAGGAACGCAAATTGAGCCTGCTAATCTGCGCAGATAAACAGAAGGTAGTAAGTCACAACCTCTTGAATTATTTGCTTTTAGACGGCGTAATTCGGAATAGACTTTAGCTGGCGTTATCAAATTGTCAAGGTCCAACTCAAGACACGTGTCAGAGTAAGTGTTCAGCACACTAGATTCCATACAAAAAGTTTGATGTTCATTTGCGGGCTCTACTGAAGTGCAATAGTGTGCCGCAAACTCTTCAGCTAGGTCATTCGCAGAAATGTCATAGAAGTAGTGACAAATCGAAGAATCAACAGCTCCCCTGCTTGATAGGTACTGAAAAAGGACCTTTAAATCGTATTTACACTTGTTAGCTAATGCATTCTCAAATGCACACCGCTTCTTTCTCTTCAATGAATTGAATAAATTTCTTGCCTGTTTAAAAACATCATAACTACACTCCCCAACTTTGTAGCGATTGAAGATCAAATTACGAGTCCTCAATGCTGAACGTAACTCAGAATCGAACCAGGGAGAATCTTTTCGACGTGTCCTGCTTCTAAGTGGAGAGAATAAAATAAGCAGCGACTCTAAGGTTCTCTGAAAGTAATTCCACGCGCCGTGTACTCCAACAACAGCGGGATCTGGCCAGGTAGCTGTTGAAAGTATTGACTTAATTGCACCTGTGTTGGTTTTGAAAGCATTAACCACTTGATTTTCACGCGGACCTCGAGTATCTTCTTGAAACCTTAACCTAATGATCAATACGCAATGATCAGACATACCGATCGGGGCATCATAACGGATAGCGTTAATAATCTCACTGTTCGAAGATAAACATACATCTAATAGAGATCTACTGTCACTAGCAAAACGAGTGTAATTTTGAACATGCTGAGTTAAACCACAATAGATGATACACTCCAGAAGGTCATAGGAAGCATGGTCACAAGTAGGAAAAGCCGTATACGAATTCCAATCAACCGAAGGCATATTCAAGTCACCAAGTATTAAAACATTGGAGGTACCTTTAGAATAAAGTTCTACTTCCCCAATCAGTTTATCTGTGGCGGCCAAGGGTGAACGATATACTACCCCCAGAACAAGCGGAGCGGTATGCATGAATTTTACCCGACACCACAAACTTTCGACTTTATTAGAAGAAGTGCTAAGAATAGTTACTTTCACATCGTTGCTCACATAAAGAATAACACCTCCACCTCTTCCACTTTTACGATCACTGCGGAAAACCAGATAACCAGGGATGGAGACTTCATTATCAATAATATCACTATATAGCCATGATTCTGTGATAGCGAGTAATTTAGGACGAATTAACTGAACTCTATATCTCAGTTCATCTATCTTCGATATAAGACTGCGAACATTACCATGGAGTATTTCACAATGCCCCAACATACCTCTGGGAGTATTCCTATCACCCCTTACACATCCAAATAACCCGGACGCTAAACCATTTAGACTCTGATAGGCAGAGTAGACGAGCCCGTTTCGATTACAGAATGCACGCGAGGCGACATGACTAGTGGGCTCCAACTCAGCCAAGTGCGTCGCTTCACAATCTGAAAATTTTTCACATAGAGATTTGTTTCTCCTTTAGCAACACGAGATGATAGTTCTTTTTTAACCTTCGATAATTTTTTTCGTTCTGATACATCAAGATCTTTCAGCAGTCGAATATTAGACCCTTTGAGACGGAACGAGTTTCTCAACATTAAGGTAGCATGAAGTTGGTTATGGAAGACAGCTTTGAGTAGTCGGGGTTTATTATTTAAAGCATTACGCTTACCTAGACGGAAAAGAGCGATAAGTTTAACTTTTTGGACTGTCTCAATGTCACAGGAGCCAAGTACATGTGCCAGAATAGACCTCAAACTCTGAATGTCGTCATTCAGTCGTGCTTGCGCATTCTCGAAGATAGACTCGGGCACATTAGCTAGAATAACTGAGCAACCTCTATTATATATCCGCTTATTTGAGATCACCCTATCGAGACCATCACAGGACACAGCAGATTGTGTATCTGTACATGCACGTAAGCTGGGTATTTGAGTATCCGTTTTAACAATATTCCGCAAGCTAGATAAGTCTGTCTGGGTATGTGAATCATGAGACTCTAAAGAACTTGATGGTGACATCAAGGTGACGTGTGCGTTGCCCGAGGAAACGCACTGACCATCTTTGTTTGAGATATTACGAAATGTCGCATTGTGAGCATTCGGCATCTTCGGTGTATCACTTTGTGAAATCGCTTCATCAGACAGAATATATTTCGAGACTTCGTCATACGGTCTTGACACTGAATTTGGAGTTGAATAGGAAGAACGCAAATATCCCCGCTTCCAAATACGGGATGCTACAGGTCCATTGCTGCCTACATAAGCTCCAGTTGTCCGAGTTCGGTTGTCAATATGTAAAGAAAGATCGGCAGAAGGACGATCAACGACAACGCATGTAGTCATGTCGTTCGTAGTCTGTGATACTTTAGGGACTGTATTATCAGCAATTTGTTGCAATTTGCGATCGCTTGTATTCTCATCAAGGGGAATAACGCAGGCAGTCGTATCATCACCAACCCGCGCATCCACAGGAACTACATTTTTAAAAGGATGTTGAGCTTTGGAAGAGGATATTTTATCGTCCATGAGAACGGTTCGACTTAGAGATTGTTTATGTGCTTCTTCAAATTCGACCAAACGTCTTCTCAAAATATTAAGCTCCTTCACAGCACAAAAGCCACATAAATAAGCATCATCGGAATTCTTTTTTAACTTGCTCATACAAATAGTGGTCCAGGTGTCACACAAATCGTTCGAACACTGGACTTGGACAGATGTACACTCATCAATTATGCTTGCGTTTAGAGATACGGTGTTTACATTTGACTTCTTAGCTTTAAGCTTCGATGTTTTTCGTGTCATTATGTGTTTTGTTCCGCTGGCAAGTTGTTTTGTAAATGTATGTTTATATATTGTGTGTTTAAGCTGTTTAAATTTTTTGTTCTAGTTGTTCTTTTTGTTTAAGTTGTTTAGAAATTATCTTGAACACTTATAACTTTTTCTTGATAATCGTTCTTCTATAATCGTTCTTCTATAATCGTTCTTCTATAATCGTTCTTCTATATATAGTGAGATTAGAAAACATATGCGTTGAAAAGTACAGATCTTCAGCGTAAAAACAACAAAATGGCGGACAAGATAACATGTTGTATTATTCCATATCACGTTGCATTGCAATCACTAAACCGGGACATGTTTCGTAGTTATATTTCTACTAAAACAGATGGAATTCCACCTAAAATTTATTACAAAACAAAAATAAGTTAAAGTCTGTTTTAGTATCATCTTGTCTAAAGACAATCCCGGTCACAAATGAAGTCAGTAAGAAATTTGAATGCACTGCATGTAAAAGATCCAAAGGTTTATCCTGCTCAGTGATACAAACAACTAATTATTTCAAAAGTACAACGACTAATCTAAAATACATGATAAAAACAAATATGAACTGTGCGTCTAAAAATGTAATATATTTAGCGACTTGCATAACATGCAAAAAACAATACGTTGGCGAAACGTCGACATCTTTTAATATTCGACAAAACAATAGAAGAGCAGATTTAAGATCAAAAGCAATTACTGAGAGATCAATCAGACATGCATTAACACATGACTGTGAAAATTCAAACGAGCATTACTCTACAATACTAATAGAAAACAATTTTAAAAATACCCAGGAAAGAAGAAAGAGAGAGATGTACTGGATAGGGCAGTTAATGGCAGATGTGCCATACGGCGCAACATACGGACCTGCCTTCAATTGGAAGAAAACATTTAAAACACGAGAGGCATAACGTTGAAATAAAGAAATATTTGGCTGGCCTGTTAGGATGATCCGGAAAGCACGTGGTTTGCTTAAAGAGGCTATGCCCATGCTACCACGTCAGCGAATTCTCGGAGATGCCTTTTCAATTTATCACAAGGCAGCCGAAACGACTGATGGTAGTTCACCCTACTGATGAGTGCTGCCGGCTACCATCAGATCGTCTAGGAGTGATAACGAAGTCTGCTCTGCTTGTAATCGAACTCCGGTTTTTGGCAAAATTCTTGATTATATATATGTAGATATTAACTAACCGAGCTCGGTTAGTTAATATCTACATTTATATATGGAAAGAATTGATTTTATCAATCCTGAGTCACACCGATTAGAATATGCCGTAACAAATATAGAAGAAGGCAAAAGACAACTAAAAACGGACACATACGAACCAATTACACATAAAGACCATGAAATAATTGTTAAAGAGGTCAATAAAGTAATTCAATCTAACTTTGAGAAAAAGATTGCCAATAAAATCGTTGTAAGTAATCCTCAACCTGGGAGTATGTATCTTCTCTCTAAGATACACAAAAGCAAATCCCCTTGCCCCGGGCGACCAATCATAAACAACATAGGGACATCAACTGAAAGAATAGCGAAATGGTTACATGTAGAGCTGCACCCGATTTTGAGAGAACGGAGCTCTTATCTAGAAAGTACAGACGAGTTTCTTCGAAAGTTCGAAGAAATAAAGCTATCGATACCTAAAGACTCGATACTTGCAACTCTCGATGTTGAATCATTATACACATCGATTGACCTTACTAAGGGCGTTCAATGCATTCACAATTGGCTGATTCGATATAACTATGACGAACAAGATTGTGCCAATGAATATCGATGACATATTCATTGTCTAGACCCATGGAGAAGACGCATTAAAAGAATTTATACAAAGACTAAATGAAGCTAGCGAACTAAAATTTACGAGTAACTTCGGAAAACCTACGATTTTCCTGGATACAGAGGTACACAACCAAAGTGCCAATCGGGAGACAACACTCCATCGTAAGTTTGACGGTACTCGCAGTATAATACATGCAAGAAGTTGTGTGCCCAGAGCTATAAAAAGGGCCGTGACCATGAACGAATTCAGGAGTATCAGAAAGATCTGTTCCAAGAATGAAGAATTTGAGAGACACGCGGAAAAATTCATCAAGGAAATGAATTGCCGTGGATACCGCAAAGTAGCTCTACGGAAACAGTTGGAGTCAGTTAGACGAATCAGTCGGACTAAACTTCTAACCAAATTATCTAAAAATTCGAATGAAAAAGGAAAGGCTTTCTATGCGACCTTGAACTACCACCCGGCATTTGAGAATTTAAAACAGGATCTTGCCTAAGCTATAAAAGAGGTAGACCCAGTATGCCGATCCTTAATTAAGCGGCCGATAATTGGATTCAAAAGCGCACGAACAATTCAAAATATGCTTGAAAACCGACAAAACCGTCATGAACGAGGACTTAGCAAACCATGCAATGATCGACGATGTAAGTGCTGCCTTGAAATGGCCACAACAATAACATTTACAAGTCTGGTAACATGCTTAAAATATAATGTCCGCGGACACAATAATTGCAAGAGCAAAGGACTAGTATATATGAACATGTGCAATGAATGTTCAAAGATATATATAGGACAGACAGGAGGACAAATGAATGTACGGGCTTTGACTCGTAGATCCGACATAGAGTATAAACGAGCGAAGAATGACGGGGCAGCTAAACACTGCATAGAAAATGAAAACCATAAGATGGAAACGATAATTATTGAGGCAAATGTTCCTGACACGGCTAAGCGTAAACAAAGGGAAATGTTTTGGATCGGACAACTCATGGCAGACCAACAATTAAATGCCGAGCACATATATCACTTGCCGTGAATATATGAGTTCCGAAATTGAATTATTTATATTTCTCTCTGTTAGTTGCATTGAACAATTTGATTTTCATTACTATTTTTTGTGCTAATCAGAACTGTAATTTTTTTGTAGATGTACTGAAGAAGGGCAGTTAGCCCGAAAGCTTTACAAGAAATTGCTCTTGGTCTTCATTTCCTGTTTTTTATCTACTTACGACAATTATTACTAATGTATCATTCAATGGATGATCCGGAACAGTGTCAGTTTTCCGCAAATCTAATGGGTATATAAATCACTATGTTTTCCTCATGAAGAGGCATAAACACCAGGCAGCATTCTATATATCTTCATCAGACAAAGAAATAGAACCGAATTATTCTTGCATTATTTAAAGTCGCTACGTATGCCCAGTCATCCTATGCGTGACGACAAACTTCACAACGGTATACGCGTTTCGCTCTAAAGGAGCTCATCAGTACCGTGACTTTATAATCATCTATAGGCACCTTAACACACGCTTAAACAGTGTTTAAAGCTGGAAAAACAGAACTACCCCTAATCTGAATCATCGGAGGGAATTTAGCATAAGCTCTGTGCACGTAGCGACTTTGAATAATGCAAGAATAATTCGGTTCTATTTATTGGTCTGATGAGGATATATAGAATGCTGCCTGGTGTTTATGCCTCTTCATGAGGAAAACATAGTGATATATTTATGAGTACACCAGTGAGTGTCCCAGGGCAGGTGTAACAACAAATTATATTTTATATATTTGCACACTTTTAAGTGTCCCTGTTAAACAGCATTTCTATTAAAAAGAATTTAGTGCCTGATGCATGGTTAAACTGTAATAGTCACTGCCATGCACAGAGCTTATGCTAAATTCCCTCCGATGATTCAGATTAAGGGTAGTTCTGTTTTTCGAGCTTTAAACACTGTTTAAGCGTGTGTTAAGGTGCCTATAGATGATTATAGAAGTCACGGTACTGATGAGCTCCGTTAGAGCGAAACGCGTATACCGTTGTGAAGTTTGTCGTCACACATAGGATGACTGGGCATACGTAGCGACTTTGAATAATGCAAGAATAATTCGGTTCTATTTCTTAGTCTGATGAGGATATATAGAATGCTGCCTGGTGTTTATATATATATATATATATATATATATATATATATATATATATATATATATATATATATATATATATATATATATATATATATATATATATATATATATATATATATATATATATATATATATCCATATTATCAAATTGTTGCACTGCTGCTGGGACCCTCACGGAGTACTCATATGTATTCATAAATATTAATACACCAGCTTTAATATTAATAAAGCTGGTGTATTAATATTTATGAATATATATATATATATATATATATATATATATATATATATATATATATATATATATATATATATATATATATAATGTAGGTTCTGAATGTAACTGATGACTGGGATCCATCATGTGAATACGTTTAATATATATAATTAAAGTAAACCAGTCTTAACGAAGAAATTAATACGACGTTTCGCTTTTTATTAGCTTTATCAAATCTATAACAGAAACACAAAAACTTAAAACCTGAATATAGCAAAGAAAGTAATAATTGTTCTATGTGATATTAATCCACTTGTAATAGTGGTGTTTATTGATACCATTTGGTATCAGAAAATAGCTGCCCGACCCATTGTTGTTCGTTATATTTTCTCAATTTATCAGTGCCGGTATTATTAGCGATGATAGTGTAATTGAAACAATCTTCTGTGATGTTATGAGTATCGATGCAATGTTCCACTATAGAGTCTTGGGTCTTTTTACCCCTCAATATGTCTGATCTACGATTGTTCAGTCTCTCACTCAGGGAGCGTCTAGACTCACCAATGTATTGTGCCGAGCATAGTGAACAACATCCTAGATATACGACATCCTTTGTACTGCATGTAACAGGGTGCTTAATTCTATAACTCAAACCTGTTACATTACTTGTAAAGCGATTTGTTTCTACAATTTGTGCTCAACACTTGCATCTAGGGCGTTCACACTTTTTGCATGAATTTGCAACTCCAACTTTTGTAGTCTCTGACGAGCTTTTAATGATATTCCTACCTAATTTGTTATTAGATTTGTAGACAAATTGTAAATTGGGAATATTAATGTTTTCAGATTTTGCCATGTTTTTAATTTTCAGATTAAGACTCCTTTCGACTGCCGTTAATGCTGGGTGGAATGGCATTACTATTCGAATTTGATTAATTTTGTCATTTTTAACTTGAGGTAATTCATTCTGTAAATATGTTCTATGTCGTGCCCTATTGATACTGCTTAATATCTCTCGTTTTACAGCTCTGGCACCCGTATATGCTATTTTATTTATGGATGATTTTGAAACAGCTGCTATAAATGCGTTTGAGCTAAAACCGTCATTATTTGTGCGATACATAGACGATATATTTATAGTATGGAAGCACGGCAAAGAAAATTTGGATAGATTCATCGATCATGTCAATAACTTTGGTTCTTTAAAATTTACAACATCATTTTCTGTTCCCGCGAACTTTCTCGATATTTCAGTTTATCGTGATGAAAATAACAATGTACAAACTGAATTGTATCGCAAGAACTCCTCCATACCCAATTACCTTCATGCACAAAGCGCTCATCCTAATTACACGAAAAAATCCCTTATACAAAATGAAGCGTGTAGAATAATACGTGTTTGTAGTGAACCGTCACGTCGAGAAGTAAATCTATACAAGCTTAGAGGTATCCTAGCAAACAGAGGTTTTACTAAACGCGAGATATTAAGCAGTATCAATAGGGCACGACATAGAACATATTTACAGAATGAATTACCTCAAGTTAAAAATGACAAAATTAATCAAATTCGAATAGTAATGCCATTCCACCCAGCATTAACGGCAGTCGAAAGGAGTCTTAATCTGAAAATTAAAAACATGGCAAAATCTTAAAACATTAATATTTGTCTACATTAATACTTGACTACCAAAAGCCAAGCGAGCAATCTCTGTTGATACCGATAAAACCGGCAAGCTCGAGAACATACAAGTGGAATGCTCCGCTAGCGGCTGTCAAATCTGGACATCAGTAACGCATAATTGTGCTTTGGGTCAGGAAACTTGTGGCGGGCCACCGTTCTACTGCGGATTCTGTGCGGCGAAACAAATCAACTTGATAATAAAACGATTAGAGCAATTGGAAATGGCATCGCAGCATGATCGAATTTCTCAAATTTATGACAAATCTACTGAGACAGTGAAGGAGCCGCAAATTGTATCGCAGCAAGATGGATTTTGTCAAGTTTATGATAAATCTACCGAGACAGTGACGGAGCCGCAAATTGTTACAACTAATGTATTTTCACTCCCCGACACCCCACGTCCCGTCCTTCCCGTCTCGTTTCTCAATAACTTGCATCCATCAATCAAAATCACCTCCACCAACCTCCACTATCCTTCCACTCATAACCTTTCCTCACATCGCTTGCCACCCTCTTTATTATCATTATCCTCTATGTCTCCCGTCGTCAAACCAAATCCCTCCAAATCATCAACTGCCAGCTCTTCTATCGTGATCTCACCTACTCACGTCAGTCGTCCTCCTTTACGGAAGCGCTTTGCTTCTCGCGATCGTTGCGTCATTGTTACTAATATCACGCCTTCTAACTCCTTATCTCCACAAGCACGTCTGGACCACGATGTTTCCGCCTTCAGATCCATCCTCTCGTCTATTGTTCCTGCGGATAAACCATCCTTTTTCAAGGACATTTCTCCTGTCGCATTCATCCGTCTAAACAAATCTTCTCAATCTAATCCTTCCCAGCCCCCTCTCCTAAAAATTGTTTTCAAGCATCGCTCTCACGCGTCTTCTGTCCTCTCTCAACGATTCAAACTCATGTCATCTTCAACCACTCGAATTTTCCCCGATCGCGCCCCTTCTGAAATCGCTCAAATCTCTTCAGCCCGCATCGAAAAACGCCGTCGCGAGGAAAACGGCGAAACATCACTCTCCATCCGAAACATAGACGGAAATTTTCAAGTTGTCCACACCCGTCCAAAAATTCGATGGCGCTCCATCTCTCCTATGTGTCTTCACCACTAGTCTCTTTCGCCACAGCACACGGTTTCCGCCTCGGTCTCCTCAACACTAGATCTATTCTCAATAAATCCGATCTTATCCTCAACCTATTCACCAAGCAATCCATCGATCTCTTCTGCCTCACCAAATCCTGGCACTCAGATTCCGACGACCTTTCCATTCGCCGTCTGCTCTCTGCCGGTAGCTCCCTAGTTAAATCCGCCCACCCACTCAGCTCATGCCCTTCTAAATCCTCTAATCATGGCGGCATCGTCGTATTCGCGCGTCCCCCAACGTCTCTTCGCAAAATCAATCACCCTTTCAGTCCTTGCTCTTTTGAATTGCTCAATTGTCGTTATTCTAACCCGATCACTCTAGATCTCGCCATTGTATACCGTCCTGGTTCATCAGCTCCTACAGCCTTATTTTTTACCGAACTCGCTGACCTCCTTTCTCATTGTTCTTTGTCCTCAATCCCTTCACTCGTTCTAGGCGACTTCAATATCCGCCTAGACCGCCCCTCTTCCACAGATTCCATCCGCTTCATCAACATTCTATCCAACTACAATTACAAACTAATCTCCACTGCCCCCACACATATACTTGGCGGGGCACTCGACATCATCGCTGTCCCCGATCATTTTGCTGCCTACACCTCACTGTCCATCTCTGATCCTGGTCTATCCGATCACTTTCTTATCACCCTTGATCTCACTCGCAACCACACCCTTCCTCACACACCTACAATCCTACGTCGCCCTTGGAGAAATCTTGACCTCTCCCTTATCCGCTCTGCCTTACTCAAATCGTCTCTATCATTACCCACAATAACATATTCATCTCCTCACGATCTCGCCTTTCTTTTCGACTCTGAACTCACATCCACTCTCGATATTCTCTTGCCCTTCAAGTCTCACCCACACCGTCGCTTGCACCGTGCCCCATGGTTTGACATCCAATGTCTACTCTCAAAGCGTCGACTCCGCCATGCTTTTCGAGTCTATCACCGCTCTCTCAGACGCGATTTCCGCTCGATCACTCCGTCTTTCCGTGATTCCTATCTTGCTCTTCGCCGGTCTCATCTCAACCTACTACGTACCAAATGCAACTCCTTCTGGCAGCATAAAATCATCACTTCATTCAACTCTAAGACTCTCTGGCATACTTTTAACTCAATCCTGGCTCGTTCCTCTACGCCGTGCAACATCAATGCTAATGATTATTCGTCATTTCTCCAGACTAAAGTATCCACGTTGCTCTCTCACACCCCGGTCTCCATCCTATTTCACTCTGCCCCGCCTAGCCTCATCCTTCCGGAACTCTTTCATCTTCTCCCTGTCTCACATACAGAAATATCATCTGTCCTCATGTCCTTGCCTAACAAAACCTCACCTACTGATCCCCTGCCTACTCACATATTAAAATATCTATATGCTCATCGATATCCCCATTTCTCACAACCTTGTTTAACTCGTCCATCCGCAGTCGTATCTTCCCTTCACACTGGAAATCCGCAATCGTTCGTCCTCTCCTTAAAAAACAATCGCTCGACCCTTACCTTCCTTCAAGCTATCACCCCATTTCGCTACTCTTTACTCTTTCTAAGCTCTTAGAACGCCTCATCTTAATACAAATCAACGCTTATCTCTCCTCATCCAATCTGTACCCTCCTTTCCAATCCGCTTTCCGCTCTAATCACTCCACAGAAATTGCCTGCATAAAAGTGTACAAGGACTTACTCATTTCTCGAGATAAGGCTCTATACAGTGTTCCTATCTCCCTCGACATCTCCTCCGCATTCGACATTGTCGACCACTCCGTCCTCCGTTTTCGCCTTCGTTATGATTACGAATTTTCTTCCTCCTCCGTAGCCTGGTTTGCCTCATATCTATCCGAACGCTCTTTCGCGTCTGTTCTAATTCATATTCCTGCCCTCTCATCCCTATTTTTTGCGAGATCCACAACGTTCAGTCCTAGG
Organism: Pomphorhynchus laevis; assembly: GCA_012934845.2. Lineage (NCBI taxonomy): Eukaryota > Metazoa > Acanthocephala > Palaeacanthocephala > Echinorhynchida > Pomphorhynchidae > Pomphorhynchus > Pomphorhynchus laevis. The sequence continues at coordinate 135,020 of WNNJ02003694.1, forward strand.
TCCCCTGCTTTTCTCTCTTCTCCTTGGCGATCTCTCTCAATTTATCAAACCTTACTCCTTTAACGTCATGCAATACGCCGATGACATCCTTATCTATGCTCATGCACCCGCACATCGCATACACGATATCGGCATTTCTGCCTCCAACTGTATTTATTCTATCTACAAACGTCTTTCCAATCTCCATCTCGTTCTAAACCCCGACACTCCAAAATAATGTGGATCCTCCCCCGTAAACCAAACATATCTCCTCCCATTGTTTCTTTTGCCTCATCGATCATCCCTATAGTCCACAATCTCACTTTCTTAGGCTTCCATTTCGATGATCACCTTTCCCTTAAACCCTTCGTCCGTGACAAGGTCCGCTCGTCTAACTTAATTCTACGTGACATCCGCCGTATACGCCCCCTTATCGACTTCCATTCTTGTATGTCTCTTCTTTCATCGCTTCTTTTCCCTAAAATCGATTACTGCCTTAGCCTTTTCGCCAATTCTCCAAAATCCATCATCCTACCCCTACAACGAATAATCAACACCGCCGTTCGAGTGCTCTTTCGTCTCCGTCGCTTCGACCACACATCCACATATTTGCCCAACTCTCCTGGCCCACCATCCACATCCGCATCAAACTCCGCCTTCTTCTCGTTACTTTTCGTCTCATCGCTGTCGGTTCCCATCGTTCATCAACCTTC